>NQII01001400.1:455508-504032 GCA_002778355.1 Clitarchus hookeri
TTTCAAAAATTTAAACATGGCAGAATTATTTGAGAAAATCACGTTGAATATATTTTTTTTGAATGGTTATCATTAAAATTGATGCATTGAGAAGAAAATTTTACTAACATAAATTCGCCATTTAATCTCCGTCGTTGCAGTCTTGGTAGGCAAAACTCTAAAGCGTTAGTAGTCCGGACATATTTTCTGTACTTTCGTTGTTTACACGTACCTCAGAAAATAAATATTCAGGGAGTACGACTCTTTATAAGAAAAGATGAAAATTATTTATCTAAGCTCCCACAGTTTAGTTTATTTTTTTTCATATAAGGTGTATTATAAGAGTAAAAATCGTGAAAATGGCTTAAAAATAGCTTTTTTTTATTTCGTCTGCGAATTGGCTTTCACCGAAATTATTTAGTAAAAAATTTAGTTTTTGAGCGTTCAGCCTAAACGGTTTCCTGACAGTAAAAAAACTTCGTTTTTATTTTCTCTTTTATACAACTTTTACGGTAACTCGTGGTGACGTACTAAAAAAAAAATCAGATATGCGAATGAAATAATTCAAGTATAAAAAGTCCGCGAGAAAACAGGAAATAGTTACAAGCTCTCTATTTCGTCAGTATTGGTTGTTCAGCCAAATATTCGTGTTGTATACACCGGCGCCCAAAGGACATTTATGAAAAGTAACTACCAACAAATGAGATGCTTTAAAGAGTTGAGCATAGAAAAATGATCGAGGGATCGAGAAGAGTATGCGGCACGTACCTTTCGCTGAAGGGGGCAGCAGTGGTTTTGAAACTGTGTTCTGTGGACTCTGATGTTTCGTGGATGGGTTGTAGGTACTCCACGAAACTTTCTAAATGAGTAAAATACTTTCACTTATTTGAGATGTCTGTTTATAAATACTGATAACATGGTTTGGTTCATTTATCCGTTTAATGCTGCATTTAATGTTTTTTCCCGCTCTGACACGTTTGGTGTTAAGAGGACATGGAGAGGTGACCCCGTGCCATGGCCACTACGGTCATCCTACTCCACGACAGCGTATTTCTTCCTGCGGGGCCAAATCAGTAGCTGCGTGTGCCCTACACCTTCGTAGAACACATACGGACGGCATGCGATGCGGTTCAAAACCCTCCTGAAAATCTTCAAGAGGGTCAACCAGGCAATGCATCGGCGTTGCAACAACTGCAATCTAGCGGAGGGCCGCCATTTTGAGCACCTGATTCATGTTAACGCATGGAAGTGTGTAANGATGCGGTTCAAAACCCTCCTGAAAATCTTCAAGAGGGTCAACCAGGCAATGCATCGGCGTTGCAACAACTGCAATCTAGCGGAGGGCCGCCATTTTGAGCACCTGATTCATGTTAACGCATGGAAGTGTGTAACAGGCAGTCAATAAATCACTTCAACCTACTTATTGTTACCACCACTCCTACAGTATTACATCTCATTTCACTGTTTCCTGGGAGGTAGGCAGCTGGTGACTGTTGTGTGCAGCGCTTACTGCCACCGTGCCAGGCGTTATAACGTGTTGTACATAGACGTTTATCGTCTAAACTGGACGTCTCCGTACATCCGTTCTCTGACAAAATTTGTTCCTCATTACATTACTTATCACTTCTAGAAGTTTGTGTCAATGATCCTATAACATCCTGTATACACACACATACATCACACTTGGAGTAGATGCAAAAATTAAGTTAAACACTAGGTTACGATAAGCTACAGCAGGTTAAGTTTAACTCAATTAGAAACAAAACTTACAATACACAGCCCATTTCCAATGTCTTTTCTATATCAGCAATCATAAATTTGAAACAGTNTATATATATATAAAACTGCACAGTAATATCCCCCCTAACAATTATTATGTTATTTTTGATAATATTTGGTATTTTGTGCAGATGTTATGCATGTCACGAGACCGTGAAATATCCGTGAAACCTAGAGAAAAAACATTTGTTTCTTGAACAGCCTTGAAATGTATGGAGTAGGGAGAGTTGTTTTTCGGAATGTTAAACCATTGACGAGCTACACCTGCTCGCCACCTGAATCCACACAGGCGACATTTGATTCTCGTCAAGTGTGCATCGATCTGCGTCAACGTCCCAGTTGAGTACACACGGGCGCCGAGTGACGCGCGACCTTCAGTTTGGGCGCTGAACTTCAATTGTCCTCTGAATTACGTCAATTCACGGCTTGCTGAACTCGGCAGCACTTGTGTTTGCTTGCAGTACGTTAAAATTGACGTGCACTTCTGTTGACATTTTAAAATTAAGTACGAAGAAGGCAACATATCTGCAACAGCGAAGTCATCAGAGAAGGAGTTAGGTTGCCTCGAGAAGGAGGAACGGGGAAGGAATCTTCCATGACCTGCGGTGAGGAACCGTCCCATGATTCGCCTGGAGTGACTTCGGGATGTCATGGAAAACAGAAATCAGGATTGCGGGACCTGGTATCGAACCTATGTCCTCCCGAATGAAAGTTCAGTGGTTTACCACTGCGTGACTCCANTCGAACCTATGTCCTCCCGAATGAAAGTTCAGTGGTTTACCACTGCGTGACTCCACGTCATATTTTAAAATGTAATTTAACAGTGTTTGATATAGAAATTGATGCAAAGCAAGTATATTGCAACATGGGGAAAAAAACAGAAAATTTATCCATAAATGCCACGTTTAATAATAATTACAGTTACAATATTTTAATCGCTGTTGCGAATTCCACTAAAGTAGTTTATTGAAGCACATCATAAAACGTTTTGGCGACGCTGAAGAAAATACTGGAAAGGAGCCGTATCGACAAATATTTNTTTATTGAAGCACATCATAAAACGTTTTGGCGACGCTGAAGAAAATACTGGAAAGGAGCCGTATCGACAAATATTTATTACCTGTGGCTAGGCTATTAAAATTTTCTCTTATTTATTTACACCAAGAAATAAAAACATGGCGACTGCGTCCACGTATGTACCACAACAAGTTGCCATCTTTTCTATCTCAATACTTATAACTTTTGAATTAATATGCTAAATAAAATTCTTTTTTTAGTATCTTATTAAAATATAAACATGTAAGATGAAAAAAGTACATGTATAAAGCATGCCAGGGTATTTTAGAATAATTTTCGCTTTACAAAAATTAGTTATATTTTTAATTTCGTACTCTAATCACACGTTCCTCAGCCTCTATTTCCATAATAAACTAGTGTAAAATAAAAAATGAACACCACTAAAGCAGTGAAGTAGAAAAAATATATGCGCACGGGGCACTGATAGAGGGCAGTACATGCAATGATTAACAGTGACGTGCCGTGGACAGAGTAGAAACCACATACTAGGCATAACACCGCTGAGCCCAATNACATGCAATGATTAACAGTGACGTGCCGTGGACAGAGTAGAAACCACATACTAGGCATAACACCGCTGAGCCCAATACCACTTTAGTTGCCTCGGTGAAAGCGTAGTCTGTTGTTTCAAGCATCGTCTTGTGTGTATGAATCATTTTAGACATGCCACGACAGCATAGACGACCACACTTCGTGCAATTAACGGACTTTGAACGAGGTCGTACTGTGGGTCTGAAGGAGACTGGATGGAACTTCCGAAGAATTGCCCAACGCGTAGAACGTTAAGTGTATGCTGTGCATCATTGGTGTTGCCGGTGATCCAACGACTGTGCACATGTTCGTCAACCGAGATCCGGACAACAGCGGCATACGGATTCCCACCTGGACCACCGCATCAGACGAGCAGCCATTGCTGATCGCACGGTGACCGCCGCACAGATCAGGACCACTGTTGTACCCAGGGTGTCAGCTAGGATCATCACCAATCGTTTGCTGGATGCTGTGTTACGATCAAGAGTGCCGCTCGGCAGGCTTCCTCACACACCTCACCGCTATGCAGCCCACCTCGGATGGTGTCGCCAACGACGCAATTGAGGGATGAATGGCGCGAAGTTGTGTTTAGTGATGAGAGCAGATTCTGCCTTGGCGCCAGTGACGGACGTTCGCCAGTGCGGCGTCGACCAGGAGAGTGGCAACAACCAGAGTGTATAGGTCAGCGACATACAGGACCAACTCCTCACATCGTGGTTTTGGGGGGCAATAGCCAACAATGACCGTACGCTTCTGCTCTTTATTGAGGGAACACTGAACAATAAACGCTACAGCCAGAACATCATCCAGCCCATTTTTTTNGTACGCTTCTGCTCTTTATTGAGGGAACACTGAACAATAAACGCTACAGCCAGAACATCATCCAGCCCATTTTTTTGTCGTTTCTACATGCCAAGGAGATGTTATCTTCCAGAAGAATGATTCCCATGCACGCACTTCTCGTGCTNTTTTTTTGTCGTTTCTACATGCCAAGGAGATGTTATCTTCCAGAAGAATGATTCCCATGCACGCACTTCTCGTGCTACTCAATGCGCTCTCGAATGAGTTCGTCAACTCCCCTGGCCAGCACGATTACCTGACATGTCCTCCATTGAACATGTGTAGCAAATAGTGAGACGGCGTTTTTTGTGGTCTGCAACATCGGCAACAAACCGCAACCAATTGTAACAACAGGTGGAATTAGCGTGGAACACTATTCCCCAAGATGATATCCGACATCTTTATGATCTCCTCTACGCACGACTGCTGAACTGCATCGTCGCTAAAGGCAGCTACACAATATACTGATATTGTTGTTCAAGACACTCTGTAGCCTCTGTCCATAAGTGTACGACCCTGTAATCATTATCATATACATTGTACGACCTGTAAAATTATTCAATAAAACCTCCATTTATAAGGGACCATTGCGTCTGGGTGTTCATTTTCCATTTTCCATCAGTGTAGGTCTGTAAAAGATAAAGTCGCGCAAGCTTAGAAGAAGTTGGGAGAAACCACGAAGAGAAATAGACTGTAGCCGACAAACGTAAGCCTGGTAGGAACTGCGGTGTACCCGAACATTGGTGGAAAACGTAGCTTGTCAGAGTAGAGTCTACTGCAATTGTTTATAGATTTTAGTGTCTCTTCTGAAGAAAGTGACAGAATCCAGGCCCCGGAACCTCGTGAAGACTTGTAATTATTATTGTGTTACCATTTTTCAACGTATCNGAAAGTGACAGAATCCAGGCCCCGGAACCTCGTGAAGACTTGTAATTATTATTGTGTTACCATTTTTCAACGTATCGTGTCCTATCGGTTGGTTTTTTTTCCTTTTCCCTGGTTATNTTCTGAAGAAAGTGACAGAATCCAGGCCCCGGAACCTCGTGAAGACTTGTAATTATTATTGTGTTACCATTTTTCAACGTATTGTGTCCTATCGGTTGGTTTTTTTTCCTTTTCCCTGGTTATTTTTTTTTGGTTCCTGTGTTGTTCGTAGTATTTAATTATTTGGGTTCATAGTCAGACAAGAAATAATTTTCCTGACTTGTGTTTCATTGAGGTTTTTTGCCCTAATTTTATGTGTGTTTTAATTGCTCAGCTGTATCCAATGATATTGTTTTTGCACTGTATGCCACTTGTGTCGTGTTTTCGTTTTTGTCATCGTGCTGTCATTTCTTTTGGTTTGCTTTTGTTGTCTGTCCTGCTATGTAATAAAAAAATTGTTTGTCAGTATTTTTGTAGTTTTTATTATATACAAGTATATATACACACATACATTTGTTTCCTATTGACAGGGAAACAGCTTTTCCTTATTAACTCTATTTGGTGTTGTAAAAAGTTTTTTAGTGTTTTAGTTAGTTTGTTTTGCTCAGTTCTGAGCGTGCGATTTTTATTTTATTTATGTTCATGGTTGGCAATGGACACATTCCAATGATACCAACATGATAATATGTCAACCATATATACACATACCCTTTAAAACGCATATAACGTAGCACATAAATATTTGTAGCAAATCTTTTGAAAAATTACAGGATTCGATTTATATACCCTTACTGCTTATTAAGACGTGACTTGGTGTTTGTTTTCACAGAGCTGTGCTTCCCGTTTGGCTCTCTGAGTGGTGGGAAATATAATCAAGGTTAAGTATTCATTTCGTACTTCCTGGCAGTGCAAATTTATGTGTTTGCCAATAGTCTTTATTTATTATTAGTTAACTGATCCTTGTGCAATTGATATTAACCAATACTCGTATTTTTATAACAATATTCCATTATTGTTGTGATCTATATTCCTTTTAGGAATGCCTCAAGATTTTTCATCAACCGTTAACTGGGTTTTCTGTGTATTTTTTGTGTTTATTTATCAAGGAGGCGAATTTCACTGTTTTGCTATCCGATTGACTTTTAGTGTGTAGCGTAGGAAAATGGATGTACTTAATTTTTATGTTGTACATTTTTAGTTTCTAAATTCACAGCATTCTCTTTTTTATGCTTACTTTGTGTTAAACTTCAGCTCGTGCCTTACAAGCCATTCGAAGTCGTACTTATAATTTAATTACGGTTTCATGTGCACTTTTTTCAGCCTGTTACTGCTGCAAACTAAATTAAAGAATTTTAACTTAATTGCTTAGCCAATGACCACTTTTTACGCGGCGACTCCAACTTGTACTCTTTAGCTTAAAATTATTCTTGAAGACGTCACCGAGTGACGATAAAATAATAGCATATAGTACTACACTTACATGTGTTGAAGTTAAATGTAATTTATACATGCTATTTGCATGTGCCTCAAAAAACGAGGAACATATTTATACGAGGGCTGATTCAGAAGTCATGGCAACTATTGTTTATCTCCCGAAAATGACCCAACACATGAAATGTACTATGCACAGTTGAAAGTGTTCGACATATACGTTTAAAAGGTGACACCGCATGGGGTATGGATGCAGGAATGTCCGGCAAGGAACAAAGACAAATATGGCTGCTTGAAATCACCGTTTAATTTTTATATTATTGCACAAACTGTATGCACTCATGTTAATGGGCACGTATCTAACGTGTACGAGCTGTTTAACATCCTTCAAAGTAGTCTCCGAGGTTGTCCACGGTTCGTTGCCAGCGATGAGGCAGACGGGAAATACCATCGGATGCATGAGATCCGTAAATGCGTGCCACCTCTCGTCGAAATGCTGTGATATTTTTTCGCGAGGTAAACAACAGTTGCTATGACTTCTGAGTCAGCCCTCATATAAATAGGTTCCTCTTTGTTTGAGGCACATTCAAATAGCCCTTGCAGCTATTAATTCATATGTACCTGTACAATATCTCTATATGAGTAAAAACTGTATTCCAATACTCACCAGCGTATTCGAAAATGTATGCTTTCCTTTTGATTTAGATTATATCGTCCAATGGTATAAAGTTGTATTTAAATATAAGGTTCTAAGTTTGTGGCACATGCCTTCTGTATTCATAATTTTGAGCGCTTGTGTACTGAAACGAAACAATGAGCCATTTTCATTTGGTTTGCTACAGTTTTCAGATTTTATACAATACATATTTTACGCGTATTTTTTGCGCTGTTCATCACTAATACTTGGGACATGCCCGCTTCTCCAAAAGAAGATTATTAAAGTGACTGTCCTAAAAAAAAACACATCTAGTTAGTATTTCAAGGAGGAGAGGTAATGCGGCTCTCTACTTTTGGTAACGGTTTAAGATAAAAAAGAAACACTAATCTAAAATAATTTCAGTCAGCCGAATTCATGTGCAGAAAAGGGGGCTGTTTAGTTAAGAAACACCGTATACTCAAACTCTGTGGCCAACCAGCAAGAAACTAATTTGCTACCACCGACAGTTTCTCGTATTAGCATTGTGGTTGGACTGATGCCAGCGGGCTACTTAAAAAGCAGTTTAGCTTAACAGTATTTTGCCTGTCTGTTCACAACCTTCTATTTGGATGAGTTGGAGGTACCACAATCACAGTGGAAACGTTATTTGCAAGAATTCTGTGGTCACTTAACCCATATAGTACAGTTAAACACACGTGATTTTCAAACGTTCATCCCCTTTGAAACACACGAAAGAAAGCAAGTAAAGAAACCAAACTTATAATAACTTAACTGTAAAAAACAGACGTCACAGCATGTATACTCACGTATAAGAGATGTGGCACTTTCAATTATGCCACAGAAATCCGACCTAACTTATAGTATTCATTAATTTAAGCATATGGAAACCCTTTTGCAAACACGCCAAAATATTGTATACTCTCTTTACGATACGCGATTAAAATCATTTAAACTTCAGTCAACATTAAAAAAAAGTTAGTTTTCCTATTGAACCTTATTATAATACAATGGTAGCTACAAGCTAGTTTATCATTATTATGAAAGACTATAAAAAGAGGAAACAGGTGAAGTACGAACTGAATATATGAACACTTTCTGTGCTGATTGTGTCTAAAATAATTTGAAGAATGTGATGGATCAACGAAAATGACACACTATCTGTAGTGCGTCTGGCAGGACCAGAAGTACACACTCTATGTGACTTGTGGCCTGAACACACCGTCGCACAAAGGCGAATGCACGGCCAAGATGAATGGCTATAAGACGAGCAGACCAGCCGACTTCGTACAGTCCAGCTGTGCGACACCATTTTAATGGGTCTGGGTGGTGATATCATTCACAAGCACGATGTCGTGGCGTACTTATATTCCCCTTAAGGATCGGCTTTACCTCCTTTGCAGAAAGTCTTCAATTTCCTGCCATTATTTCGGAAATAAATCATTAATACACTAATTCATACACTAGCGCCGCCTAGGTGTTGAAAATATAAACAAATGACATACGACAAAAAACAAGATGGCATGTTGAGCATAGATAAGAGAGAACGTTAGTTCGTCTGGTGGCTAAATACAGAAGTTATCTCTGCATGGCTGGTAATTGGGTCATTAATACACTAGTGCCACCTAGGTGTTGAAAATGTAAACATATGAAATCCAAGATGGCTACCTACAGCAATGCATCAACAAATGACCAACGAAAAACCAACCGAAATGCATACGATGGAATGAGCAATGGCGAGGGTTTGGAGGGGGTGGGGTAGTTGGGCAATTAAATATATTGGAAGGGGGTTTTGCGAACGCGACTAATTGGTAGAACGAAGGTGAGTAATTGGAGGTGGAGGTGGGACAATTGGGCAATTATAAATATTGGAAGGGAGAGTGGTGGGGGTGGACGCCTGCTGACCAAAGAGCAATATAACAATTAGTTATGGTTAGTCATCTGTTGGGAAGTTTGCTGGTTATTAGGGGGGGGGCCCTTTGGAATTGTAAGCTTATAAAATGTTTTTTTAATATTAATTTTTTATAATTTTAATATGAAATTTTTTGTAATTTTTAAATATAAACTTTTCTAATTTTTTTAACAATTTATATTTTTTATAATTTTTTTGAGATTTTGTGTTTTCAAGGTCAAAGGTGTGTGGGTCTAGGTTAAAGGTTACTGGGTCAAGGTCAAAGGTCAATGTAAAGGTCGCATGGGTACAAATGGCCGCCAGCTGACCTGAAAGACAGAGCACGAAATTCTCTGACGCTACGGTCCCAGGTCCCGATGTGCCAAAATCCCCATAAATTATATTTCCCAAACATTAAAGTTTTTATTTTCTACTTTCTTGAACTAGCTATGTTACGTGCCACTAAATTATATTATAAACGATGATTTGTAAACAAATGACAAACATTAACTTCACACATCTTACATCTCTGCGTAGAAGAATTCTAGATAAAACAGTTAATTTACTTAGACACGCATGGGATAACTTTGTAAACATTTCTGAGCTTCAGTAGCACAAAGGATGTATAATATTCATAACATATATAATTATTTAGGTAGTGATAGTCTCCAATATATGTGAGAAGCGAACAAAAAATCAACTGGCTGGCCTAGATAATGCCACAGTGGACGAAGAAGTTGCTTATTTTCCGAAAGTGTTCTTACAACCTATCATTACACCCGTGTTATGAATCGTAACTATCTGAAAACGATTTCCAATTCCTTTTGGTGACGATCTCTGCTTAAAAGTAAATTAACTCATAAGAAAAGATAGCCATGTGACAGTTAACAATCTGCTACATCCGAGGTAATTGGTTTATGTGGGTCCTCGACAATACGTATTATTTTTATGCTACGTCGCTACGCGTACTGACGAATTGAGCACTGCGATCCTTTATCAGCATGTGAATGAGTTCTAATGGGGAAGAATGATCGGTCTCCGGGAAACAGGTTGGTCATACTGTGACATTTCGGTTCGTACAGGGCATACTGCTACGACAGTGATGCGTGTGTGGAACCAGTGGTTAAAAGAGGGCTGTACGCAGCTACGAGCTAGTCCTAGACCATGCAATGCGACCACAGCACAGGATGACCGCCATCTTGTCCGCATGGCCGTAACGGCTTCGTCCACAGTGTTGGCTCGACACTGGAGTACTGCAACGGATGTGTATCTGTATGCGTCGACGGTTCAACACAGTCTGCTGCGGGCTGGACTGGTGGCAGGCATGCCATTGTGTCGGCTTCCATTGCCCAGAAACCACGAAACCACACAATTAATTATATTAAAATAATATATATTAATTTTTACGGTACCCATTTATTACTCTTTCAAACTGTAATTATATAATTTATATCCTCCTCTCCGAGCTGAATATTTGTCTTAAAAGAGTTCTTTAGTTTATCGTTAATTAATTCCAAGTTAAGTCTGTCGTACGAAAACCTGCTTAAAATTCTTCTATGTCAAGAAGTTTAAATTTGAATTAAATACAAGTGAAACTATGAATGCTCTCATTTAAATATTGTTTCTGCACAAAATAATCCCGCCACGCTTCATCGTCTTAGTCACCTTTGAGCTAACTTCTGTGTTTAACACAAATTCAACACAGTCAGCCACGAAATAAACGTGAATTTGTGTGCACAATCACAACATTGACTAAACATGAGATAGACTAAAATTCATCTTCTGCAGATGTCCTCAACACTTGTTAGCTACCTGCTATAGGATCCGTACCAAAATCACGTGTACCTTTTATAAAATTTTGTTAATAACACGCTTTTTACAGAANCTACCTGCTATAGGATCCGTACCAAAATCACGTGTACCTTTTATAAAATTTTGTTAATAACACGCTTTTTACAGAAACTTGATTGTATTGTATTTTCATTACAACTCGTCCAGAGGAATTTCAGTTACCATATTTAAGCACTCACTTACGTGTACTTGGCTTACCTAAATTGAAGTGACGTATTTGAAACTTTCTAGTAGAAAAAGAGCTGTTCAGTGTTATGACAGAGATAATTACTACGCACCATTCATGCGCGTTCTACCTAATTTTTCCTTTGTGCCTCAGTAAGAGATCTGCCTACCAAGTCTGCAGCGATGGAGTTTAAATGTGGTAAAATAGTCAAAGAAATTCCTTCTCGATGGATAATTTTTTTTAAAGATCGTTGTTTGAAATAAAATAATATTCGATGCAATTTTCTTAGATAATTCTGCCACGTTACAAAATTTTCGAAAAAAACTTCATTGTTTTTTTGTAAATTGTAAATTTTAATTTTTTAATTTCTAGGAAAACATGTATAAAAATAACAATTGNAACTTCATTGTTTTTTTGTAAATTGTAAATTTTAATTTTTTAATTTCTAGGAAAACATGTATAAAAATAACAATTGGTATAGACTGTTCACGGTAAACTGAGCACTTTTAAAAGCCCTGCTTAAGATCTACTTGTTTGCACATTGTGTATTCTTCCACCATATGTACAATTAAGATTGCCATTTAGCGTGATCACTTTAATTATGCGTCGGTCAAGTGAAACTGTGAAATTGATACAATAGTAAATGGATTACCAATAAGTTGATTTTTACACTTATGTGCATTAAAAACCCCGAAGCAAAATAAATAATTTAAGTATCTCAAATGTTTACTTGACACTTTTAATCCAACGTTAAATAGATCTACTTTATCTCCTTCGTTACCAACTTAACTGTGCGCATGCCAGTCAGCGTGCCCGTTGAAATACTTGCACGTAGGGGCAGTGACAATTTTTAAAGGTTGATTTCAAAAGTGTTCAATTTACTGCAAACATCCTTTAATGATATTTCTTAAGGATAACTGCCACGTTAAGAAATCCTGAACGAATTAAGATAGGATTCACATAACTGGTCGCCTACAAAATTATGTCGGTTCTTTGTGGGTTTTTCTGGCGCGGTGTTGCCACCGGAAACGGTACAATAATTCATGTCTTTGTTATCCGGATGTATGGGAAAGACAAGGTGACCCAAGCACATTTAAGAAGCGCGAGTAATTACGAGAAATGATGGCATGGAAATAGCGGAACCTTCTATATTACGTGGGACTGTGACTGTGCTGTGGGATTTGGATGTCGCGAACAATAGTGGTGAAGAAGCGACGTACGACATTCGTAGGAACGTAAAAAAAAAAAAACTCAAATACAACGCACGGTAGGCACGTGGAAAGACGCGAGACAAGGGTGTGATTGGAAAAGGAAAGAGTAAGTCTCCTTACATTCGCAAAGGAACGACGACAAATATGCAGCGAAACAATCGACGACAAAGCAGACAAAGCCGTCCACGAAACAAAGGCCAGATTGTTTACTAGTAGTTTCTCAAAACTGAGTTCCCGGTAGTGAAATTGCGATTCTCGTAATTTTCCTAGTGTTTGTGTTCTGAATTGTAGTTCACGCTTTGGTAAATATATATTATCTGTATAAAACGATCATGAGTATTAGAATGGGGAATTGGTTGTCGAAAGCTGAAATTACTATAGTCGTTTTCAATTCAAACATGGCAGATAGGAAGCATAATGGCTGCCTTTACTGAAGTAGGTAAGGCATTAATCAAACTAACTTTATTAAAGAATGTGATCCTTTAATGATTTTCACCTTAATCCTAGAATACTATTAAAATAATTTGAATTAATTACAATAGGCTCCATAGACATTCATGCAAAGAAACTATCAAGATATTCCTGACATACTAAACGAGATTATTTCCATATCCGTTATCTTTTTGCAGAAAAACTTACGCGATTAGTGTTTGATGTTAAAGCTTTGAGTAACTTTTATTCTGATAAATAATTATAGCATTATTGTTATATACCTTATATTATACATATTTTGTTAACAAAATGCTACAGTATGATTAAAAGTGACGTCTTGTGTAAACTAAACATTTTTTTAGGTTATTTTTATACAAAACGTATTTGGAAACACTGTCACAAAAAGTAATTACAACTTTAAAAATATTTCATTCAGAAAATTTAGTACAACTATTTGAAATGTTACGGATGATGAGCTTTTATTTAAAATGGCGATGGAAATCTTTTTTACTCTGGAAAACAACTACATTAAATAAATAATACACGTAAATATTTTTTGACTTATATTCAATGGGATGTGCNGGGATCTTTGACAGTACCAAGACCCGTCTCAGCACTCCGAGGAATTCAGTCGTAAGCATTTTACTCCTCAATCAATTTTTCCCTTAACATTCGTTATGCTTTCGATGAATATAGGTAAACTTTTCACATCTTGCAAAGACTCGATGATAATGTTGTAGACAATTAATGCATTGAATAATGACATTAAAAGTCTGCAGTTGGCTTGCACGTTTGCAGATTTGAAGTTCTATAGTTGCATAATACGTTGGCTTATAAACAATGGTTATTGGTATTACAAGCCAATAAAATATCGTTACCACTTTTTCTGTTGGTTGGAAAAATTAGTGGGAAGGGAAAATTAGGAAAGTAAGGTGAAAAACAATTAAGTTTTCTACACTTGAAGAGTGTTATAAGAAGCAATATTTTTCCTGGTTTTTGTGGTTTTGTTAAATAATATTTTTTCTCACCGAGAGGTGAACTGTATGTCAGGGGTAATACCGAATTTAAAGGCAAATGAGCCCGAGAAACTAACAACCAGTAAGATGCACTACGCTTACTCAAACAAATCTCTTGATTTTATACGAGATTATTGAAATTTTTTGCCCATACAATTATATCCACCAGGGTTATCGAGTTATTCGGATTTTCATTGAGAAGTTAAAGCACACATGGTCTAACGAGGAATAACAATGCGGTTAAACGAATGTTCTTTAACTAGAAGTCGTTCCTAAATCGACATACGAAGTGAATTCAATGGAACTCGCCTTAGAGTGATGGTACCACGCTAAAAATGATGGGCTGCCAAGCTTTGAGCCATAAATGGGCGTCATTCTTAAGGATGGTACATAATGACACTGAGAAAGAGCGGTGGCGTAAGGCAAAATTGGGAAAAGGGGAAGGAGGAAGACAGTTCGGAAATAAAGTATACCACCTGCTAAAGGCACCATCCGCGACATTTCCTACATGCGAAAATCTGGACGTGACCCCGCCAGTAAGAGAACTCGGAACGCCATGGTGAGTTTTCTGTGCACTGGACACGCCCCTTCTGGAATATATTTCGCTGTTTAGTACAGCGACTTGCCCGACTCGAGTTATCTGCTGTTTGTTTAAATGGCGGAGCTGTGCTGAAAGCCAAAACTAGGTTAAGACCTTCATATGTGGCGTGCGATAAACAACCTCACTTTACTCACTTCCCTCCCAATTCCTTCGTTTGCACGAAAAATGTCTTGTTTGAAGGTTTGTTTTATCTTCAACGTGCATGCACGTGATTACGTCGTACGATATGCACTATAGAAATACCGTTAGTGTAAATCCTTTATGTTATTCAGTTTAAAATTAATTTTTTAATAGAAAAAACTAGATTTTCAGCTATCTAGTAGAATACACCAAATGATTGTTGTATTTGTAAGTAACGAATTTAAACGTGTCGAAATCGGAGGAGTGAGCGAGCGAAGACATTTGGGCGGCCCTTAACATCGAGGTCTTCAAAAGCGATCCGAAATCGGAGGAAATAACTTAACTTCAGGCCCGCTTAATTTTTATTAAATGTCCGTAAAATTTAATATTTGCCAAAACACTAGAAATTATATCGAAATAAAATGTACGACTTTCCTTGTCAAACAGCAGTTAGGTAGAAACGTTGTTTTAAAGCTTTTCCGCACTTCATAATGACGTTGGTTGTAACTGCTTAATTCACCTTAAAACAAAAGCCAAAACGCCAGTAGGTAAGCAGGTGGGGCTCAACGTCTCGTCGCCACCGAGATCATTAGAGAAGGAGCAAGTTGCTCAGAGAAGCACGAGCGGGAAAGGAATCGGCGATGGCTTGTTGTAAGAAACCGTCCCAGCGTTCGCCTGGAGTGTTTCCGGGAGACCATGGAAAGCCGAAACCAGGACGGGCAGGCCGGCATTCGAACCCACGTCCTCCCGGACGCGGGTCCAAAGTTTAACAACTGCGCCACCTCGCTCGGTCAAAATGCCAGTACGTATTAGGTTTTGATGTATAGTCTATTCGCAGTTTCTTCACACTTTTTAAATCGAACCTTTGAAAAATCAGCCCAAGTCAGACGTGTTTGGTTGTTTCCTTAATATATCACGTATTACAGGCGATTTATATACGTGTTAACATAAAATCACCTTTTTTTTGTTAAACTGAACGTTTAGTTATACTTTATACATAAATTATAATATTTGATTTATAATTTAAATGAATAAAAACAAGGAGAAAATGGGTGTGTTAGTAACGACTAGTAAGAAAAAGTTCTTATGCAAAATAATATTACATTGAGTGCGCACGAATCCGGTGCGTAGTCGCTATGGTGTGTAATTTTCTGTACTATGTTAAGCGTTGTTTGCGTAAGGCGGAGGAATATCCTGGGAGTAGGACTTTAGCAGGGCTTCAGGGAAGTATGCAGTAACCATGAATTGATTATAGTAATGCAACGACACGCCGATGACACGTCTCAAAAAATTTATTACTTCCTCGTTTGATCCATTTAAACTAGTCAGTGAGCGGATCAAGGCAGGTAGGATTGAGGAATTTGGTCGGCTCTCAACAGCGAGGTCTTGAGAGCAAGGCAGGAATGGGGAACTTTTTCGATGGAAATTGTCCCAATTCCGGAAAACATGCATGTTTTATATCTTGCGAATACCAGAACATTCTAGAATGTGTTAGCACACATAGCTTCCTGTTTTCGGTGCGCTGTCCTGGTCGTTTTCCCTCGGTGCACACGGGTCTTCTGGTTGTATGTAGTTTGTCTTCTACCACGATACGTCATGCTTGACTCTTTGAAGTCTTTCATTAGTAATTGGTTTTGCTACGGGACTCAAGTTTCACGCGAGTATAAAAAAAAACTATTAATATCGCGCTATCGCCCGCCGTATCCAAGTGGTCCTGCTAATAGTTATTTAATTCGTCTGTCATTCTTTACCGGGCATTTCTCTGAGTTAGTTAAAGCCGCCATTTGTGAAACGGAGGTTACGGAAACTTGGACATTTGTTGTGCTTTGCCGATAGCAGTAAAAAATTACTTAAAATGTTTGTACTACGCGTTCTTTTTTTTGTGACGTTACAGTAGGTAAAACTGTTACTTTTTGTAATACATTATGGCACGAGGTTCAAATGTGCTGTGCATATATACCCGGACAATAAGAAAATGTCGCCTAATTACGGGTCATTATTCTGGTATGTCCCACTTCGGGTATTTTCGCAGCGTAAATTTTCTCTAGTCGTGATCATAGCACTTTCAAGATTCCACACGAATTTTTCAGGTTCCATATGTTTAAATCTTATCTGGACAACACAAAAAATTGTTTCAGTAACAGCAACTAACATAAAAATAAACTATCAAATATAAATTAATGATCATCTGTTGCATTTTTATAATCTGTAGGTATTGAAAGTACACGAAATATATTGGTTATTTCTACGATTCCTTCTCATTTTTCATACCCAGCATGTGTATAAAACTATTTTTACGACAAATGAAAGTATCGCTCCGTCCTGTAAACTTCTGGCAGGAATACATCAAATTGATATGCTCAACTGCGTTAATAAGTGAAACGAGTTTCGTATGTTAAACGGTGAATCATATTTAATCAAATTAATTTTTCGTGAATGAGAATTAACTTAACAATGAATGGAGTAAATTATATTTAGTGATTTTCAGCCACATGTAGAGGTGCTGCCTCCCTGGACATCCGAGGCCGAGAAACTCGGGAATTCTAAAGGCGACTCAGGTACACGTACCACATGCCCCGTCACCCCTACCAGCAAGGCACTGAACTGTTATGCATCATACCGTCGGAAACCCGCCTCTATGACACCTTCAATGCTGATCCGAAAATTTTGCGATGTAACTCAAAACATAAAGGCGTACTGCGTTCCTACGTTTTCGTACTTGAAAATGACTATAAGCCACATTTTCTACCCTTTTTAAACTATCAAAAATGTAAGCAAATAGAAAACGGAGACTAATATTCAGATGTGACATTTTTTAAGGGCTGTTTCCGGGCAGTTTCTAGCAGTTTCAGTACGTGAAAGTGCTATTGGTTTATTAGAAGAGGGATGTTTTTTTTTTTTTTGCGAGCCAGGCAGGTTTCGGTGAAGGTGATTCGTCTCGCATTGCACTGAGGTTGACCAGGTTGTATCAAGAAACAGGTCATGGTGGTCAACGCCGAGGCGCTGCATTGAAACCCGTGTCCTCTGGAAATGAAGAGAACGCATTAGTTGCTCGCGAATGTATCACTTTCTCAACGCAGTACAACTGAAAACTAACCAAATTCCCTGGTTGAACCGGAACCGTCCGGAAGTGATCAAAACTAGCTGAACCATATTCCCACAGAGCTGCTGCAAAAGGAATTATTTACTAAGTTAAATTGCGACTCCTATTTGAGTAATGTCGTTTTCTTCAATTAATCGACGCTCAGCTCAGCAAATAATTGGCCGGTCATAGTACACAGACCTCAAGGAATGTGCCATGAATAAGCATCGCTGCACTCAATGATTTTCTGTGCCATGCTGGGATTGGATGTCATTGTACACGGTAAATTTCTTTTCTAGTAAACTTCCTAAACTTTAATTGTATGCCTCTGTAGGTATAAATTCACCAAATTATAGTCGGCAGATACATGAATGTTGACCATCGTTAATATACAACTTTGGAAAATTTACTACGGATTTCACTACTTCCTAAGCAAAAGTAGGAAAGTTACCATGGATGTACGAAAAAATACTTCAACAAACGCGTTTTATCACAAAGCGTATACGCCGATGAACTAAATTTGCGCGAACCAATTCTTAGAGTGTACGGGGATGGTGTACTTCCTTGGATCGCTTGAAGGCTGAGTGGGAACCAGTATATTTGTGTAATTTAGAATATCATAAGTGAAGTGTCCGAATGCGGTATCCCGATCGGGTTATTCAGTTTCAACATGATTAATTGCCCTATCACACAAGACACAGAGCACAGGAATGATTTTCAAGACAGTATGAATTTGACTGTCTTACATGACCACTTTAGTCACCAGACCTAAATCCCATCGAATATGAGTGGGTAGAGATGAAACTCACCATTAAATTGAATTGGCCAGATGCTACTTTAAACTTGAAATCTGCTCTTTGGGAAGTCATGCATGATGCTAGGAAGAAACTTGGCATTAGAGAAAGTTATTTTCGACGTCTGGTTGATTTCATACTTATATGATTTACATGTGTTATCGAGGCTAATAGGAATTGGACCACAGTAATTTAAAAAAAATGTGTAGTTTTCTAAGTAGCAATTCCTTATTTTGGAAGATAATATTTATAATAGTTTCTTTTATTCCAAAATCTTGAATTTTAATGTGTTAATTTTGATATCGTATTTATATTAGTAATGTAGTTCAACGATTGTTCCTATAGCTGGAATACCTTGCACTACTGGCGTTAAATATTCGGAGACTCATCATGGTTCTCCCATTACAGCTAGATGCCTGCGACGTTCAGATGTTTTGGCCTCTCCACACGCGTATAGCTGTTCGCGAGTATCATGCCCGAGTGGATGTTTTGGTTCGGGGGAGTCCAGTAACCCGATGGAGCAGTGAGGCGACCAATCGTAATACTGGACAGGAACATGGTTGGACATTTACGTGAGTTTATTCATAGATACCATGGTAAATTTGAGAGAAAAACAACCATGGTAGTTTCAAGGTAAGCAGGCCACGCACACAAGCCCTGACGACAAGCTTACGTGATTTATAACAGCACGTGGCCCGAGAAAAGAATAGCGTGGTTACACTCATGGGGCGCAAGAATTGAGTTGAGACGAGGTATTGAGGGCCGCTGAAGGTGAAATGGGGTGAAGACTGGGCAGTGGCGGAATGCGAAGGCGCGGAAACGAAAGGCCACGGTGGCTGAGCGGTAAGCCTGCTCGCCTCCCACCAAGGCGAACCGGGTTCAATCCCCGGCCGGGTCACTCCCACATTTTTGGTATGCGAGAATCGTGCCTGGCGATGCCGCTGGTCGGCGGGTTTTCTCGGGGATCTCCCGTTTCCCCCACCCTTGCATTCCGGCGCTGCTCAATTCTCACCTCATTTCACCCTCATCAGCTCTCAAGTCCTCGTAGTTAAGAGCCACCCCAAATCTCTCCACTCATCTCAATGAGGGCTCCGAGAAAACTTGCCAGCCTACAACAACGTCCGCCACGCTTCACTCACGCGAAAGTACGGGTGGTCATGCAGGGAACTGTACCAGGTTCACCTTGATGGGAGACGAGCAGGCTGTTAACTGCACCACTGCGGCCCCTGGGACGCAGGAGCGTGCAGCTGCGGCTGCCCGGGCGTGAAGTTACAGATGACGCTAGAGTCCCGAACGAAGAAAATCAAAGACCCTCGCCCTCTCAAACAATCGCATAGTCGTGGCAAAGGACCTTTGCCATGCAAACACAACGCACAACCAAGTCGTGTGGCATTAACATACCCGAAAGTAAGTAGTTCACGACTCGTATCGGCTAGAGTTTAAGTGTTTCAAGATGGAAACACAGGGAACGAGAAATTACGGTGTGGTATAAGTTTCGTTACAGTGAATTTTCAATGGAATTTGATGCCAGCAGGCTACATGAGTGGAACTGGGGAAAAAAATTGCAAGGTAAACCAGACACAACTCACATCGGAAAATTCATGGTTTAACTGTGATTCGTAATTGGAAACCGGATGTCACCATTTATTTTAGTGTTGCACAATTTAAATCTTGATGATTACGAAAAATGGAATAACAGCGACATATTTTAACATAAATACAAAGCAAGCATCTTTGACTGCTATTTGAATTTCGCGTCACATTCTTTAATAGTTTAGAAGGCTGTGTTGTGAATGTGCGTTGTTTTTACTCTTTATTTCTTACGCAATTTAATAGTTGTGTTATCTTTGGCACTCGTACATAGTGTTTGGCTACGACACAAGCGTGCCGTAGCCTCGTTGGTGACGTCGGAGGATTTGTTCACTTTCTTCACTGAGACTGGTGACGTGAGCAGCCTTTCCCAGGCGCAGTGAACAAAAAACCTGCTTCAAAGTGATTGCGCAATGTTGCCGTTTCTTGTCATGAATACAGACTGGACAATAGGCATTCGGTGTCAGAAGGCCTAAAATAATACCTGCTTGGCGTGGAACGTACTACAAGGAGGCCGCCAAAGATGAATGTTTAATTATACAGCTAACGGTAAAGTAAAATTTTGTGAACATCAGCGGGGTATTGCTGAAAATAATTTCTTGACATAAACAACACAGAATGTGAGATTTCGTGATTCAAAAATTGACTAAGGGAAAAGCAAATTTCGTCAGTTGCACATATATTTATATGAATCCAATAATATTTCTAGCAAATGTTGCCATTATCCAGAAGATTCAAAGTTTTTAGCAATTTTTTGACGAGGCATATTATTCTGGTTACTGTAAAACATTTAATGGCCTAATTCGAGTCCTAGTGTTTTCGCATAACAGTGACAAACATTTGTTCCTGAAAAATTAAAGCCCCTTAATATCGTTATTTCCTATAGTTCGGCAAAGGACAAATAAAAATGGTTAGTTCGAATATCGTTATACTCACAAGCATGGCTTAAATAACCAAAAATAGTTTTGTAACCTGTTTTCGGGGAGGACAAAAAACGAACTCGTATGTAGCATGGGATGATGCATATTATCAAAGTAATTTACTAGGCAAAGGGCTAGCGTATACAAATTTTTACCCACAATTAAAGTAATATACACTAGGTTTTCTTCAACTAGACAAGATTTTGGAAACGGGAGGTGATGCAAAGAAGGTATTTAATAACACTTTGTTTCAAAAGGAGAGGAGGCTAAAAATTCTACACACTGAAGTGTATCTATATAAAGAGTTTGATTCAAATCACTTAAATGGTTTCAGAAACGTCATGATAACATATACATTTTTTTAAGTATTGCCATTATGATTACTTTAGCAAAACGTAAACTTGCAGTCTGGAATTTTTTAATAAAGGCATATTAATTATTGAGACACAGAATAAAAGCTGTATTTTCTTATTCGCATTATCTACTAAAATCACAAACTTAAGAGTTTTTATCTTATGTAGTGATTGCTACAATAATGTTGTATTAATAGAATTTATTTGAAACACAAGTATCATATAGCAAGCAAAATATTTTATTTTTTTTATTGAAAGAAGGTATCTGAACTGTTAGTAGCACACACACCTATATTGTTTTCTTCCAAAGTAATACATTATAACAGTTAAAGATATAATAGTTCCTGAAGAATAATATCGAAATTTGGTTCTTCAGGAAACTCATAAATGTCATGTGCAACAACGCAGGACCTACATATAAGAGCAAAAAATTATTTATATAATTACATAATTACATGACGCCATTTGGAGTTAGCATACAATGTCTGGTTTAGAAACTCTGTTTGTTTTATAGGTATGGCACATCACGTTCCCTTAAATACATAACAAAAGGCAACATTTTAAAAATGGACATATGATGTCATTAAATTCTATTAATGTGAGTAACCTTCCATAACACTGCTTTTGTGTCAATTATTATGTAAATTAGTCAAATAATACCTGAATTTATATACAAGGTCAATTTTTTCTGGTAGCCACAACATCCCAAAGATTGACAAAAGAGAAAATTAAGGATAATATTAGACAATAGTAGATAAAAATTTGTTTTGGAAATCAGTCGTATAGCTTTCGAGGTTATATAATAAAAAAAACATATTATAAGACCATTTTGAAAAAAATCGTCCCGTGTCGTTTAAAACGAAGAAGTCGTGTTTTCTTACTGCGAAATGTACGTAAGTGCTTCCAGATGGTTGAAATCCGGAGTAAGACATCAAAAGTAACTAGAGACAAATACAAAAAAAGCGAGAGAGAGTGTGACGTACGGCTGGCACGTGTTTGGGAAGGGGGGGGGGTATTATTTCTCTAGGTTTGCTTTCTAAAAGAAAGTCAAATAAAAACGTTTTGAATGGGAAAGGAAAGAGGAAAGAGGTTACACTAATTGGATGGACGCCAATTTTTGAGTGGTGCTCACGGGCGATTATTTTCTCTGACGGCGTATCGTTACAGAAAACACCGGAAGTGACGAAGTGCAGAGGCGAAGGAAACTTAAGGAACACAAGAAATTCTTTTGAGCATCAGCAAACACCTTCCACATTTACCACATGGTGGAAATTCGAAATGAAATTCTGGTGGAATCGAACTCGCAACGCCAAAGTTGGAGGCAGGCGCGCTAATTGAACGGTCACCGAAGCGTTGCCGAAGTGATAAAGCATGAAAACTGACGTAGCAAAATAAAAAATGCTAGTCCCCAGCTAACATTACGGAATAAATTTTCCGCGGTTTACTATGCGATGTCTTGCGGTTTATTCGCAGAACTGTATTCGTTGGTTCTGGTAATTAACTTAAAAACTTCTTGACGTGTATTCGCTACTGAATTAATTTATCCCAGAAATTTTGTTTAAGTCAGCAAACAGATTTGCTAGCGTTCTGCAGAAGCAGCAAACGAATAATAAGTACCATGACTTGCAACTTCTCTTTCTTTGCAGCTGGAAACATAACTACATTAGTCTGCACCTTTCGTCATGCGGTAACGACAGAAATAATTTCATGGTACTCAAATAATTACTTACGGTATATTGACGTTTGTCTGTTCGAACGAAACACCTGGAAGTGTCGAGAAAAAAAGCCTAATTTTTTTGTAAATACCTAACTATTATTTGCCATATATACTACTTTTATGTCGTCCACTATCCATTAATGGTTCAATCAGTTTTTTTTTTTTTTAGGTATGAGTATCAAGATTGTAAGTATTCACTTGTACCAGTTGCATACCGCATTCCATGAAGATAAATAATTTCTTTAACTTTAAAATTTATATTTATGATTTTTTGAATGCTTCGATAGTAAATATAGTGAAGTAAAGATACACATTTTGTTCATTTATCTCATATGAATGCCCAAAAAAGTTGTGCTCTTTGAATGATTCTTGCAATGGGGAATATTGATTGTTTGAACAATTACAGAAGTACGCCATTTCAAACACTTTGTTGTAGTCGCAGCAAACCTGATAGGTAAAATAAATTAAAGTAGATTAAAAATTATACGTATTTGACATTTTCTTGGTGTTGTGTCGTTCTGTCTTTAGTGTTCTAACGAATTTCTTCTTGGAATTATATGTATGTTGCATATTGTAGACAACATCTAACTCAGGCTCGTTAATTCCTATTTATTTTAGTTAAATTATTTTTAATGTAAGCTACTTTTAATCTACGTTATTTTATTTCCTAGCAGGTTTTCTGAGACTTCAAACGAAATGTTTGCAATGGCGTTTGTCCATAATTGTTCAAAAAAACAAAGAATCGTGTCTTCAAAAAGTTCAAATCAGAAGAAAATGACACAATTCTGAGCTACGAATACACGTTCAAAACACCGATTTGGTTAATGTGTCTAATTGAAATGTCAAGTTTCAAAACTATTTGTAACGTTTTTTATAACTATAAAAACCATTAATTACTTTGAAATATGTCATACATTACAAATTAATGCGATTCTGTGATTTAAAACACGTTACTAATATTCTTGAAAAATCTTATGCAATGAATAAGTTTGAAAGAATATTTGAAAATGCAATGGAAGTGGACAGTAACGAATAAAACCTTTAATTGTTTCCGAACAGATTATTTTTATAAACACTACCAACAATGAACATATTGTCACAGTCTGTCGAGCTATAATGAACGAGATTTAAGATGCGGTCATCCATAGTGAAGAAGTATAGGCTAAGGTGTCTCAAACGCTAAACGTCACAGATTTAAATCGCGCATGCAAGTGTAATCACGTACGCTTAATAAATCTCGTCTCGATAGCATTAGCACTCACTACGCTGCTTAAAAGATTATTTGAACCGTTCAGTATTAAAAAAAAAAACGGGATGTAGCTGTGTCAGAACACGGACATTGGAAACACGTTGAATATATCTGCGTTGGCGGGTAATATTTTCGTTTGTATATGGGAATGAAATGAAAGACATGAAATGGACGCTTGGCTTTTATGGCTCGAATCGACAGATACAGACAAGATAATTCGTTCGAAACGAAAATTATCGTGATGGAACATCGGAGTCGCGAGATATACACAGCGCCCGGAAATGTTCTCTAGATCTCGAACATTGCGGCGCCAACTCGAGGACACGCTCACATCGTACTCGCATACCTTATCGAACGAGACCACGTTTGTTTCAATCGTTAGTGTTGGAATGGATGACCCTGCAAACGCCAAACCCCCGTCAAACCAGAGTGACAACGCACCGCATTCGTGCGCACTCAGTATAATAATATTTTGCATAAGAACTATTTATTACTTGGCATTACCAACACACCTATTTTCTCACTGCCTTTTTCCACGTAAGTTAAATACGAAACTTTATAATTTATAAATAAATCATAAGGAAAAGTGAAGTTTAACCAAAAATAAGGTATTTATATGTTAACATAAGTTTAAAACGTTTGTGATACATGGCATATTTAGGAAACAACCAAAGACGTCATACATGGAATGTTTTTTCAAAGGTTTTATTCAAAAAGTGCGAAGAAACCACGCATAGACTACATTCATGACTTCGGGAACAGTCACAATATAATGTTAAACTTTCGTTAATATGATATACGAAATAATCTTCCCTCGGGAAGAACTCTAATAAAAGAAGTGAGAAACTTCAGATAACAGATGCCAGCAATGACATACGGTCGTCAGAAGTTTTTCAAAGGGGAAGCAGTCACACAGTGGCTATCGTTACGAAACTCGGGCGCTAATTATATCGCTGCACATGTTGGCCGTTGTACGTTTATGTTTAGCACTCACGTGGACACGATGTCAGCTGCGAAGCCCTGGCGCGGCGTGCACTGAGAAAAGACTTGGTGTTGTCGAACCGAATACGCACCTCAAAAAAACGTTTTGTGCCAGCCGAAATTGGAGAGTGGGTGAGTGAAGAGATGTGGGCGGCCTTTAACAGCGAGGTCTTGAGAGCCGATGAGGGCGATTGAGGCGAGAATGGAGTAGCGCTGGAATGAAAGGGTGGGGGAAGCGGGAGTTACCCGAGAAAACCCGCTGATCAGTGGCATCGTCCGGCACGATTCCCTCGTGCGATAATCCGGGAGTGACCCAACTGGGGACTGAACCCGGTTCGCCTTGGTGGGAGGCGAGCAGGTTATCCGCTAAGCCACCACGGCCCCAGTGGTAATTAATTACATATAAAGTATTCTCACTGGGACAGTAGGCACATTACAAAAAGTCATTCATCAAGCCCGGCTTGATATTCTGTACAGTATGTATTTACATATCATTTTTTTTTGTGGGCGGTGAGAACCTAGTTACTAAGAAATCCTGGCTGTGCACTACTTTTTTGAGATGTGTTTTTTTACTTTAAAAGTATTAATTTAATAGTATTTTTTCATTCGACTAATCTGCTTGTCTTTCGTTCTCTTGAATTATACATATAAAGCATTTATGAATAATATGCTGAGGTATACTCTTATTTAGCTCTTTCAAAATTTAACACATGTAGTTAGAACTAACAACCATTTGACAAATATGTTCATCTTATCTGTTTGGTTGCCGTAAGCATTATAAATTCCAAGGTCGTATCAAATCACTATTTTTTCTGGAGATAGTAAGCATTTGGTTAGCTAGAACAATATGTGTGTTTATACATATATATTTACACAAAAATTTATAATTACAGAACTCGTGGCAGCAACATATTCGGTTTCATCCAGTATCAGGATTTATTTAATTGGCTTAAGGGTGATCGGGTATAGTATATTCGCAGTTCACTGGGAGAAAGGCCCACAGAATATTTGTTTGTATGGGGCCAAAAATATGTACAGTTTCAACAACGAAAATTTTTGTTGAGTAAACAACATTTCAAAAGCAACAAAAATTAATTTTGTCCGTGTAACAAAATACATGTATAAATAAACCAAAAAAATGTGTTGGAATAAAATTAATTGGACTGTAAAACCAATTTCTTCGATTGAATCAACTGTATATGTTTGTTTGGCCACTCAATTGATTGCCTTCGATCGAAAATACCGCTCGAGAAATTGGTTACTTTTTTTCTGACAGCTAGGATAGTAACAGTATTTGTTAGTTCGTTTATTGATGCTTAACCATGATATAAACATCCTTGTAAAACCTGTTTAGCAGGAAATTAAAAAGTAAAGCTATAAAAAAAAATAAACTTATTGTTTAGTAGTTGAACTGCATGTATTAAAAATAATTTATCTCCCACCAGTAGTCACTTTAGCTGAGAGTCGAGGGTTTAGCGTTCGGGCGGAAGAGGTATAGGCTAGAACCTCGGTGGAACTCTCACTTTTTTTATATTAACCGAAATAATTTAATGTACTTATGACCAAACAAATCTCTGATTGTAAAAACGAAATCTTTTTTTGGGGTAACCAAACAAGAAAAACAAAATAATTTGGTTGCAACAAAAACATATTTCATTGCCCCATCACAAAAAATTAATTTCGTTGCGCCAAACAAACTTTGTTTGATTCAACAAAACCTTTTTTCTCAGTGAACCTTCACACTTTTGGAATAAAACTTTGAAAAATCACCCCATTATGACGAGTTCGGTTGTATCCTAAATATGCCATGTATCACAAGCGTTTTATTAATTCTGCTAACTTAAAAGTAACTTATTTTAGTTAAGTTAAACTGTTTTTTTCCATTTTATCTTTAAATTACAATGTTTTATTTATAATTAATATGAATAACGACAGAGAGAAAATAGGTGTGTTGGTAATGCGTAGTAAGAAATAGTTTTCATACAAAATATTATTCAACTGAGTGCGCACAAAATGCGGTGCGTTGTTCCTTAAATGTAATTTTTAGACTTAGTTAAGCTTTGTTTGCATGAAGCGAAGGAAGAGCGTTAAAGTATAACTTTAGCAGGAATTCAGACAAATTTGAAGTAATCATGAATGGACTATAGTATGATTATCATCGTTCAGATTTTCAGTTTGAGAGTTTGTTAATTATTTATGTAGCAGTATAATAACGGTATTTGGGAAAATATGTCTTGTTATTAAATATTGGCACAAACGACACCAATAAAACATTTTCAACAGAAAACAAAAAATAAAAGTATGTAAAACTTGGAAATATTTAACAACGATAATTTCATGCATTATACTACCTCATTCTAAAATCACTTGTATACCGTTAACAATTATTTCGGTTGAGGGCACTAAGACGTAGCATTCGGTCCCACATGTCCCGGGTTTGAGTCTCGTTCCCTGAATTTACTTTCTTTTGATAATAATCGAAACTCTAATGTACGTACATCCTCATATATATTTTGTGGCAGCAACCAAATCCTACACGTTTGGTCCAAACTAATTACAACAAAAATATTTTATTGTTTCAACACCATAATATTGGCTAACGTGTTTTAATACATATGATGATATATTAAAGTATAAGCATCTTCTTAGGTATTCAAAGCTTCTTAAAAATATAAAAATATTTAATTATCTTTTATTTAACCTATGTTTGGTGCTAGGTTATACAATTATACAGTATATTTTGTAATATAACATCAATAAGTAAATATTTTTATCAATGGAAACGATAAAACTCTGAAATTTTTTTTTTAAAAGGAATCTGAACACTTAATTTGTTCATATCGTATGTTGACAACATCAATAACAGACTCAGTGCTTCATCGTCATGGCATTTAGTAAAGCATTTCGTGTTGATGCAATATTGGGTACCATCAAGCTGATTTAATTTTTGTTCAGGGCGCTACATGGTGTTACACATCTGTGTTACCATCAAAACTAATATGAGTAACATAACTATAGTCTATAGGCAGTTTATTCACATTTATTTAAATCAATCCTTTGGAAAAAAAACCACCCCACGTGTAACGTGTTTGGTTGTGTCCTAAATATATCTTGTAACACAGCCTTTTATACTTGTGTTAACATAAATACGCCTTATTTTTTAATAAATTGAACTTTTACTTAAATGTTGTCTATAAATTATAATAATATATTTGTATTTAATATGAATGAAAACAGTGAGAATATATGTTAATGCCTATTAAGAAAAAGTTCTTATGCAAAATTCCATTACACTGAGTGCGCACGAATGCGTTGCACTGTCCCTTTGGTGTAATTTTCCAAACTCGGTTAAATTTTGTTTGCATGAGGTGGAGGAATATACTAGAAGCAGATCTTTAGCAGGGCTTCAGAATAGTTGGAAGTAACCGTGAATGGACTATAATTAAAAACCTATTGCTATATTTAATAATTGTTAGCAGAAAGCCTCTAGCCTCAAACTCTAGATGTGTTAGGGCACCACCTATTTGGAGCTATTAAGCGCGTTTGGCGCAGGGAAGTGGGGGAGTGACGAGGGAGACACTGAAACGCACATCTAGTGCCCCATAGCTCCTACGCGCAAGGCACTGAACTAGCGTGCAATGTTTCCGTCGTGCTGCGTGTATCTATGGGACTTGACAGCGGTGACCATATAATTTTATTGATGGAAAGTCTGCACTAAAGTTCAGTGCAGGCCCCTATAATAGTTACGCAAGTTTCCAACCAGTATTATTATGAAATACAACAGTGTGAAAAAGCCGTTTTTAGGTATGTTGGAGGGCTCGAGAATAGTATATTTAATGTGCGCGATGTATTGAGATTATTATACGTACCTCGTCTAAAGTGTTTCTTTGTCCTACAATGGTCTAATGGGAACACATTTATAGGTTTCGTAAAAAAAAAACCGCGGAAATTCGAAAACTCCGCAACGCCTTTCAAGCGACAGGTAGGCAGCGCCCTTAACTTCAAGGTAGAGCTTCGAAGGACCTTCAGCGAAGTCGGTAGGCAGTGGGAATGTTTAACAAGCTGATTCGGGGAAAGTCGTGAACTGAGATCAAGGTTTCCTGGCAGATCGTGAAGTCTTGGAGACTCGCCGGTATTGTAAGGGGGGAGGAGGGGGGAGCGGGTTTTCCCTTGGAGATGCATCCCCTTGGGCGAGGAAGGCATGCTCTCGCGCGAGGTGTCGTGACGATACGTCGTCATAGCTATCCGAGAGAGGTAAACCGTCGTGGTCCACGGGAAGCAACAGCAGAGATCTGAACACACAGCATCGCTACAGAGCACTTACAAAGGCGAGGTTGACCTCGCCGAATCGCCGTTCACCGATCAACTCTTGGAGACTGACTTGCCGGACGGCAGCCCGACCGATATAGAATATTCCATACCGTGCAATAGCCAATCAGACTTGAGGCCCGTTCCCACAGCTTGGCGCGGCCAATGAGCGACCGAGTTTGCTTAAATCTAAGGGATCACCACGCCAATTCACTTCCGTGTACATTATATCAGGTAATTCGCGGATACAGACCGCACACCACGAATCTGTGATAAAAACTAAGTAGAAAATACTCTTTGGTAAAAATGTACAAGACCCTTAGTTTACGCGAAAAAAATACAAGAAACGTCCAAAAAACATTATATCGAACATGTGATAATCCAATTAGATAAAGGTGAGGTGAGGTGATGGGGCAATGCTGCAACCAATTTTTCGGCAGTAAGGCATATGGCAAGGGAACGAGCCGAGCTGAGTAGTGCCAAAGAGGCCACGGAGTTCACATGCGATGAGTACTGGGACATGGCAAAGGTCCTGGGTGCATCCGGCAGTCAAGCTCCGTGCATGCTGTTTGCATACAACGTGCGGCGAAGTGCATTGCTATGGGCAGAGCAAACTTCGAACACCTGGTATGACATTTCGACGTGATGTATGCTGAGGCTCTATGCGGTGCTTAACGTGAAATAGTCATTTAATCGATACATTTTTGTCGTGTTTCTCGTAAGCTAAGGGATTTAAGCTTTTTTTACCGTAATATTTTCTACTTAGTTTTGACCACAGATTCGTGTGGTGCAGTCCAAATACGCGAATTACATGACATCCTGTATTTACCTATTCTGTAGCCTCGTACCGTTCAAGCGCCCCCTGTGCTGTCCCTGGATCTAGACAAAATAATGGATCTCATTCCACGTGGTCCCTATGCGACGAGGTTTTCTTCGTGACAGGGGAAGCGGCATCTGCTTTGTGGTCGGGTCGGACCGAATAAATGGTACAAGGCTCAACCTCCAGCCTGTGTACAGATTAATATGAGCTGAGATTTACCATAATGTCATCCATTAGGCTGTTAATTAAGAACACGAGAAATGGGCCGCTGTATTACAGTGGTCAGAACACTTACTTCCCACGATAACCGGTTTCGTATCCACAGAGTGCTTTGGGAGAAGGGGAGAGGGGTTTGAAATTCGATCAATACTTTAGGATGGTCTTTTTTCTCGTGGTACTCCATCTTTCTCGTAATTTCTTTCCTCAGAGATATTCTTTTCTTTTCATATATGTTCCCTCACATCGTGACTGGAAACGTCATCTCCTGCGGGCCGTCTATCTAGAAAATTAATAACACAATGAGACCTTCGACCGCGCCCAAAGGCGTTTGAATGATGAGAGTGGCTACCTTCTAAATGTTATGTGATTTCATTGCCACGTTTGTCATAGGAGGTACACTCACGTGTAGATTTTCTTTCAAATTGGGGCTTAAGTAGTATAGGATGTTCGCATTTATCTAAGCACTGTTGGAAGACTGGTTTATGATCTATATTACGTTCATTTTGTATCGTTCCGCAATATGTAAATTTATTATTGCCATGAACCAAGTCATTGTATTTATGTGACGATCGGGGCTAACTGCAAAATTTTCAGGAACGAAAATATGTTACTGAAATTTCGATGCTTATTTTACGTGCATAAAACAAACAAAACTTTATAATATAAATTAAATTTTCACAGATTTGAAATATCGCACTTTTAATACGACGTTGACTTCAAACCGATTCTGCTGCCTCACTATCAATTTTACTGGAAGCTTGGCTGTCAGTATGTCGGTTAAATCATTTGCAGTCAAGGGAAGATATATTATATTTCCAAATGCTAATTTAAAGGTGATCAATTAACGTTAAGTATAAGCTCCTTGTTTCCCTGTCATACCTCAATGTCTGAAAATTGAAAAATTTAGACATCTATAAAAAATTGCACTTACACATTAGTTTTCAGTTAATATTTTTATAAAAATCTAATAAAAAAATTCACTTAGCACAAATATTTTTTCGTATACTCTTTTCAAAATGGCAGACATTTACATAAACTGTTCGAAAAGTCATCCTGTATACAAGTACTATGAGCACAAACCACTGCAAACCAGTTTGAAGATCTTCATGTTTTGATAACGTCATTTCAAGGTAAGTCAAAGATAGATCTACTTTCTTTTTGGCAGAAGTTTTTTTTTTAAACTCTAAGAAATACATCGTGACGAATCAAAACTGAAAATCATGAAAACCTTGAATATGAAATTGTAGCCAGGTAGCTGACATACAAGATAACTTTATTCGCTTCTTTACTATGTTTTGTATATCATTGTTTAAANTTTTTTTTTAAACTGTAAGAAATACATCGTGACGAATCAAAACTGAAAATCATGAAAAACTTTAAAAAGAAATTGTAGCCAGGTAGCTGACATACAAGATAACTTTATTCGCTTCTTTACTATGTTTTGTATATCATTGTTTAAATCACGTCCTTGTTAAAACAGCAGATCTTCTATTAGATATGATATATTTTATTTCCAAGAAAATTTATTATATAATCCACTGGACTGGCAAAAATTTCAGTCGTTATTTTCATGACTTACAATATAATTTTTTTCATCTTGTCAAGATAGCTGTCGGGAGCACTTCTCCAATAATTTACTGATGATAAATTTGCAGTCAGCTGTATGGGATATTATTTTTGAACCAAATGCATTTTAGACGGGAATTATAGCTTCTTAAGCTACTTTAACGTCTGACTGCTGTAAATATTCATCTCTAAAGATGGAAATCTTTCTGGGAAATATCACAGTGTTTGTTATATTTCAAATTTGTAGGTTACCAGGTTTGCTTTCGTTTTGGGCTGTCATCGTAATGAGAAACATTTCTGCACTTTGAATTGGCAATAAGATTTCCGCTGTTCTCGTAATGAACTTGGTTGACTAGAATGCAAATAGCTGATTTGCGTCAAACATTCATTACCCCATCGTTAAAGACAGATCAAGTTACATTATTTAGAAAATAATTTTCCAAGACTGAATTTTACGATAAATAATTCTCTGTACTAATATTTCACACAGTGTTGCTTGTCTGTTAACACTGACCATTCTGCGCACACGTCGTTGGTCTTGATCATTAAGTGCAGGGGGTCGGTCACTACGTTGTCCATGGTGGTAGGTTATGCCTGAAATTAGGTATTCTCGGCACACTCTTGACACCGTGGATCTCGTAATGTTGAATTCCCTAACTATTTCCGAAATAGAATGTCCCATGCGTCTAGCTCCATTTACCATTCCGCGTTTAAAGTCTGTTAATTCCCGTCGTGTGGCCATAATCACGTCAGAAACCTCTTCACATGAATCACTTGACTACAAATGAAAGCTCAACCAATGCACTGCCCATTTATTGATTTTGTACGCGATACCACTGTAATCTGTATATTTGCATATTGCTATCCCATGACGTTTGTCACCTCTGTGTATATCAATGACCCTTCACATAATGGAGATTGGGTTTTAAATCGTGATACCGTAGTTGAGGCGACACAACATTATTGGGAGCGCGAAAGAAGGCCAGCAATAAAAGGTGAGAAATTTGACGAACCAAGACTAATTAGTATTTCGTCAGACAGTTCAAATTCGTCATTTTGTACTTATGATTTATTTGAGAGCCCTGCATCTTCTGTGTTAAGTGAGGCTGGACCCTCTGGTTTAAATTGCCCTTTGTCATCCCCATGCGCTGCTGACATACCAGGTGATATTGTCTCTGAAAGAGCACTTGGAATCGACAGTGATTCGTATTTCGAAGAGTGGCCATCATACACGTTATCTGGATTTAGTAGCCATACCAAAAGCTGAATAGTTATGGCTTCTGTGTATGTGGCTTAGTTGTTTGATATATTGCGTTTTTGTAAGTTAGGTTTGTGTTTTGATAATTATTTGTATGAAAGATTAATTTGTTTGTTTCAATTGTTAATCATTACAATTGTTTAAATAATGGAATATTAATAATAATATGATTAGAAAATATATATGTGTTGAGTTGTTGTTATTTGGTAAATATATTTCTTCAAATTGTATCCGGTGATGTGATTTACCTAAGCCCACCTACGCTTAGTAATGTAACCTAACCTTACTTACTCTAATCTAACCTGACCTTACCTAACCACACATATATATGTTTCAAAGGATTCCCAGTATTTATTTATTCAAATTGATTTATTGGTTATAAAGATGAATAGTTTATTCTAAAGTCTAAAAAAATTACGATTTAAAAATAAAGTAAATTTTTTAAGTTCTGTTTTGTATGAACTTCTCCGTTCCACTTCAGTGCCAAATCTTGTTACAGTGCTTTACATAAATCCTGAGACTTAATATCAAATTGGTTTGTTAATGATTTTGTCCATGCAACTACAAATTACGCAGACATATATATGATTCTATATTGCAATCGTAATGCCAGCATTGAAACGTTAATGTAATCTCTTTCCTTGAAAAATGGCGATAAACTTGGTATGCCACAAAGCCTGAGACTTTTAATTTTGTACTATTCAGATTAAATAAATCACAGATTTTACCGATGATAAGAATGGCCGTGGGAAAGTCCCGAATACTCTTCATAATATTATAATCTAAGAAGATAACATCTGAAGAGATAATAACTGAAGAATATTTAGTAAGCAACAAAATTCGTTCCTAATTCCACTAAAATGATCAGTATTTATTGGCATGGATGAAGTGAAGACGTACTGTTGATATTGCAGCTGTAGAGTTTCCCAACCGAGATAATTTAAATTTTACTTTATACATGTATGTCAAAAGAATAATTATTGAAGTAATTAAGTACAGATTTCAATGAGACATATCAACAAATTTTACTTATTCAAAATTCTCATATAGTGTCATTTTAAAAGAATGAGTACTAAAAAGGAAAATAAAAAACTTTTCAATCGCCATGATTTTTATCTTTTCTTGAGTTACTGATATAGACGTAAATAACATATTTTCAATCATGAGATAGAAATTTAATTTATTGTTAGTTAGTTTTCACACAGGTGCAAAACTGCAAATATTAATTTCACTTGCAGAGTAAAGTTGTATTATAGAGAGTATGGTAGGTTTGTTTAAATGATGTTAATCTCATTACCCTTTAACTGTCGGTCTAACATAGCTCAGACTGGAATACGTAAAATATTTTATGTGATCATTCCGGGTTCAAGTCTCATTCTACTGTCTACTGTTTTTGTTGATATTGGCAATTTTCCTTTTTCTATTCTATTTTTTTTAATTGTTAACAGGATTCTTTGTTATTTATTTTACTTGTTTATTACTTTATCTAATATCCACAACTAAGGTCTCACTTTTGATTTTGAAAACGTGATATGAGGAAATCAAATTGTGCAGTTAAAACTTCGTCGAGTGGAATTTTTCCACAAAGATTCTGATGTCCATTTTCGTCAATGATTTTTGTGGATTAACTTGAGAAGAAATTTTGTGACCTTTACAAAGGCGAACTAGAATGTAGAAATTAGGTAGAATAATGGGCATCATCTACGTTGTATTAAGTATGTAAGCGTAGATTCTGCTAGGTAAGTAGCCGTTTATACTGAACCTTTTTGGCTGTCTGTATGGGCACATTATCATCTTGGAATATGGCAGTGTTTGGCAGCAATATGCTAGTCATAGTAAGAACTTCATCATTGAGGATGTCGAGATATTCATTCGCAGTAATCCGGCCAGTGATGTGAATGAGAGGACCAGTTGAATACCACGATATAGCCATCCAAATCATAACGGAACCTCCCCCATGCTTGACTGTAGGAAGCAGGCAGTCGGGATCGTAGGCTTCTTTAGGGGTTCTCCATTCATAAACCACGCCATTTGTAGGAAAAAATGTAAACGATCATTCATCGGACCATACCACATTCTTCCAATCATCAAGTGTCCAGGTTTTATGATCGTGGCACCACTTCTTTCACAGCTTGGCGTTGGCTTCCGTTATAAAGAATTTTGCAATTGCAGCCCTTCCATGAATGTTAGCTTTGTAGAGCTCCCGCCGCACTGTTTTTTGTCGAAACAGTATTACTCACGTGAATGTTGAGTTCTGCTGTCACTTTTGCCGTGGCAGTTTTATGTTGTCTGGCCAAAATTATTTTTAATGTGCGTCGGTCTCTGTCAGTTAACTTTGGGTTTCGCCCACTATTCCTCTTCGCCGTAGTTATGTAAAACTCATTGTCCTAGAAATTGCACATCCTGTAGAAATGATTCTGTTAATATAAAAGTTAGTAAATAGGTAGATCGATAGATGATACACATACGATTAAAGTTTCAGGTGATTGCGGATGAAAATGTATGAGGAGGCTGACATCACAGCATCTTCATGTATAAAATTGTAATTTAATTAAATATTAGCATAATTGGCAGTATAAAACTAACATCGATATCCTTAACTTGTTAGGTAATGACATACAATTTTGAATCTTCTGTTCTTCCTCAGTCATGACTCCACAAAAAATAATGTCTAAAATAGAAGAAACAGCCTTCAATTTATAATTTTTAACAAATACTGATTAAGTCAATTTTAAAGTACCTAATTATAAAGCAAGTTTAGGCAGCATTTTTTTTTGGGACACTAAATACCTCTGGTATGTAAATTAAAATATTGGCAATAGGACAAATTTTAAGAGATTTCTTTGCAAAACCCTCTCCAAATTTTTCGACAACTGTCGAATTATTAATTTTCTTTCATTTTCACAGTTATGTTTTTGGAATTACAAAATAAACTCTCCGATTTGCATGTGTTTATAATTATGGAATAATAAGTACACGTGGTACAATTTACCTCTTTCAGATCCAATCTTAGAATTCTTCCAAATTGAAGGAAAAATATTTTTTTACAAAGGCATTTTTTTAACCTACTCTTTTTGTAGTCGCCACTAGTAAAATGTCCGCTACAGGACGCATTATTATCTCTCGCTATATCTACCATAGATCTATCATAGATGTAAACTTTCACACGTCATCCTCTCGTGTAAGAAGCGTTCTGAATACTTTACGTTAATTTCATACATATATCTAAACTAATCTGTGCATAAATTGCCCCAATAACTCAGCAGAGTTTTATAAATGAATCCCTCCGATGACGTAGCACATGTTCTTAAGTTTGTCATTGGTTTACGTACGCAAATTCTTTATCACCATTGGTGTGAGATTCATACATGAAATACGTTGTAAATTTCTAAAATGCACTCTTCTGTCACTTGTATTGTAGACATGCAGGAGATGGGGTGTTACTTATATCGCAAATAATATTTCTCTAGAGTGCCGTGCGTAGAACAGTTAAATATAAACTGTGAACTTGTTTGTCGTTAACGGCGTCTCGGCATGTCACAACTGAGCGTAAAGAGCCACTGAGAATTAAATTAGCATCGTTAATTGATACGGACGGCGTGGCAGACATGGTACCATGCACGATATATGACGTAGTCAATTTGCTTTGGGTTTTTCCTTTCCGAACTTTCCGACGTTGCGCATTAAACAAACATTCAGGCAGGAGGCAGGTCAAACATATGTTTCTGAGTTTCTACGTGTCGCTTCTGTAGCAGACTTAGTTGCATATGTTGGTTTGTACAGTTCTCGCTGTTCTTTCTTCCGTCTGATTACTCATTCTACAGGAATTTCTCTCTTATTTTCCATTGTTGCTGACTTACATTCATATGCGAAATTATCTATCGGTTACTTAAATACCTGTTGGTAACAGCATATCTTGTCTTGCTTTTGGCATGTTTGTGAGTGCGTGAATAGGCATAGGTGGCGCTTAACAGCGAGGTTTGGGGTGTTTGTGTTCGTATGTTATTATGCGTATTTTATGCGTCTTAAGGCGAAGTCTTGGATTGTGGTTATCAAAAATAGTTTTTCATCCATTAACTGACCCCTGTTGCAAAAAGTATTAAAAAAAAACACAAACACATATTTATATTTTAGAGTATGGCAGCACTGATTCGATCATGTTCAACGGTTTTTTTAATGCTTAATCTTTGACATGTGTGTACGGTGTAACATTTCAATAAATGCCATGATATTTTAAGTAACCAAATTTGACATGTCTACGTCGAGTAACAAATTTTTGCCTTTGATGTTTATGCCATTAAAAAAATAATTATAATTATAGCGAGAGAAAGGAAATATGAGGAAAGTTGATACTTTTATTTCCTGCCATTCTACATGTCGTGTTTGAACGCAAAATGTGTAATTTTCTTGCAATTTAACGTCCACCAAGACTGCAATCGCAGGAATACAACTGGCAAACCTATAACTTTCGAGCATCCTACTGATACCGAAAATAATTTATTATATGTTGATAGCTCAGGTATTGAGTATTATAAAGTATAATAAATAAATTATGTCAATATTAAAGCTCATAAATCCCAATTGCTCTTTACTTGCTTTGAAGAAATATTATTATGCGGAGAAATATTATTAATGATGCCCAAATTATAAGGGGGGTTGGAACAATTTTTAACAGGACGACCTTGCGTTCAAAAACGTCTCGCACATAAATTTGTAAGTTGCTACTCAACCATTAAAAAAATACTTCATAAAGGTTTTGTAAATTTTTACCGTAGCGCAATCAAAATTATAACTACTCAAGTTTGGTCTTACTTTAACAAGAATGGTATCGCACACACAGATATTAAAACGTGATTTAAAAGCCACAATATTAGAGGAAATTGGCATAAATATGCCTAAAAATACTAATACATGCCATATTTTCTCACTGTATTTCACAAATCTTAAATATAAGCGAAATATTACATACAGCCCAAGTGCGTGTGCCTACATTTCAGTCATTCAAATGACTCAATCGTATATAATATACAGTCGCGAAGAGTAAATTGATCAGCTAATATAACTTCTCTGAAGTGTTTCATTGTTTCTGCTCTTACAACATCGTGTAGCGACTTAACGGCCTTTTCCTGCCAACCACAGATAGCGACTTTCACGCTCACGCTCCGCGCACTTCCTGGAACCCCACGTCACGACTACCCCCTTCACTCCCCCCTCCAATACCAGCTAACGTTTAGCTAACCGCCAATCTAAGATGGACACGACAGGTGACAAGTACGTTCACGGATCTCCTCGAACCTTTCATCCTGCAAAAAAAAATTTCATTGTCACCTTCCTTACCCCTACGAAGGCTAATTCTACTCATGTTAGGAACGAAACGAGTTTTCTTATGGGACAGTTTGCATTGGGGAAATTTCCGCCCTCTAGGTGAGCTGCGTTCCAAAGAGGTCGCTTTTAATTAAAATTTTAAGCTACTTGAATAATAAAAGAGAAATATTTTACCTATATAAGTAGTCATTATATACTTGATTTATGGTTATTGCAATTATATTGTTTTTTAATATAGATAATAGAAAAAATCCTGTACACATGCAACACTAGCGCTTACCTCCTAGTGACGAAAAATATTACTTGCCAAACAAAAAACATCGAGATTCCCAATTTGAATAGAATAAACCTCACCTCTACATAGACACCGGTTGTTCACAGTAAAGTTAGAACTTTTGAAATTAATCCATGAAAAAATCACCGCCTATAACTACGTCTAGGCTACAGAACATACAGGAATGCAGGTTCCCTGTTAGGTTGGCAGCGAATAAATGAAAATAATTCTAAGGTTTGACGTTGTATTGCGAGTGTAAAACTAAAATATATGGTCAATAAATTCAGTGTTTTTTTTACTAATGCACATAATATCATTAGTTTGCATATTGTTTACACGTTTACTTTCGTAAAAAAATTCCACGCTTTTATTTGGGCGACGCATTAATAAAGCGAGACGGTGCATGACAATGTTGATATTACATACAGCGGAAGAAGACGGTATGGGAAGAAAAGTATATCCCAAGTACGGCTTTTAAAACTGCCCAATTAACCTCTGGGCCGAAATATGTCTAGTCAGAAATCTATATAATACGTAGATTTAAATACCAAAAAGCTTTACTCTTTCCGAACGAGTCTACATTTCTATGTACATTACATACGTGAGGGTAATTTTGGCATGCATTATGCAGCTCGGGGTTCAGTGCCCAATGATCTTTCCTGCAGCTAACTCATTTTCAAACAGTGCTAGGTTATGAGGTCATGACAACGAAGCAAGTTTTATATTTGCTAAAGTAGAGCACACGCAACAAAAAAANGTTATATTTGCTAAAGTAGAGCATACGCAACAAAAAAAAATATCTTTTTGTAACACTGGAAACCATGAACTAAAGTGACTCTGACAGAGTCATTGCATCTTATTGACGTATCACAACCTTCATTTTACGTTCAATACGATGCGACAATGACATTTAATTCGAATAACGGCAGAAAACCATAACGTCTGGATAGAGAATAAGCTGATGGTTAATTGCGTTTGCTAACGTGTTTGAGAATACGTTTTTAGGTCATGAAAACCTATTCTCCAATACATTAGCAGAAACGTTATAAAGGTTCCAAAGAATAAGTTAAGGCCAACAGAAAAAACAGCTTTCTGAGCAAAATTTTTGCTAGTAATAAACTTTACAGATAATTTGACGCAGATTTTTTTGTTTCCCTTGGATTGGCCTTGTAAGTACTATTTTTATTGTAAATAACTTGGAATAAGTCATGATAAAAAGTAGTTTTGTGGAAGAAAGGAAACAAACTGAGGAATGTATGAATTCACAGGATATTTTATATTATTTATCAGTTCTTCACCTATTCATTGTATCCTGCCAGTGGTAAAGGAATACATATTCGAGGACAAGCACGAGACGGAAGGACCCAGTGTTTTTCTCCGAATTTAAGTGAAGTTACGTATGAACTTGACACTGACTGTTGTGATTGATCTTGACTTTCGGAAATGACTGAAACCTTGACAAACGGAAAATTATTTGAAAATGAAAATATTTCAGAAAAACTTGTAACATAATTTAAGATACCTGGCTGACATTCTTTTCAAGCGGACGTCATTGTTAATTTTGCTTAAAAATAACCTCTTCGTATTAAAAAAAAAGTATTTTATACAAAATATTTAATTCATGTCGTTGATTGCTACGTCGACTAACAACCACGGCAATTGGTCGCCTTGGATGTTAAAAACAGAGGAACTAACGAAATTCTGTTTCCTTGAGCTTAAACCAATGCTTCATTGTTACTGTAATTACTCTATACCTGACATATACATTTTATTGTGAGAGATTTATAACTTATAAGTGAAAGCCCACAGAAAAGAAGATATAAGTTTACGCCGTTTGCAGTGCTTTACTTGTCTACCTTTCTTTTTATAGAGAATGGGGGGAGAAAAAGGTGAACGATGTAGAGGAGGGAAAAATAATTTCGTCCGTTTTCCTATAGGCCTACAGAAACACCGGACACCGTCGTTGCTCGACGAAAATACTCAACTGTTTCATCTACAGAAACAATTTCTATTCACCTTCGCTTCACGCTTAATGAAAGCCAGTTCAGCGACTGCCTGCCTTGCAGAGGCTGCTTCAGCTGCTTTAAAAGGCTCTCAGCCACACTACGTCCCCGAAACTGGTGCACGGCAGAGACTAAAGATAAGATGCAAGCTGTTCAAGGTAAACGGAAAACTTTCGAATGTTCTACTGAAGATATACTTATAGGCACGTTATGTATTTTTCCACCATACGTAAAATTAACATTTCCTTGCGCCTGATAACTGTATTAATGCGCAGGTCAAGTGCAACTATAATACTATTGGAAAAGCAAATATTTACAAGTTTGCTAATTCTTACAATTATATGAATTAAAAGAACAGAAGCAAATTAAATAATGACAGTATATATATATATATATATATATTACTTAAGACTTTTAATTTAACGTCACGGTATGGAACTACTTTCCCTCTATCGTTACCAACTTGACTGGGAGATATGTGTTACGAAAAACAAGACAAGGCATTTATAAAAATTAAAGTATGAAATTTGAATTCAATAAACTTTATATTCTAGTAATCAATACAACCGGTATTTAAGAACTTAACCCACCAGTTGAAGAATTAAGAAATTGTGCATAACCAAAAAATTTATTTAATTTATTGTTACAGCATATCTGTAATAGATTTATACACAAACTACAAGATAGAAACAGCTTAATACTTTTCGGTTAATACAGACATTACAGAAAGTTTTTAACACCGATCACGGAGTGTCTGTTTAGTGTGCAATGAGACAAACGCCTTTAATCTCTGAAAAAGAAAATGGCTAACAGTCAAAATGAATTGAATAAAATACAAACTTGTTCATGTTTACGTGGCCTTTAGTTTTTAAACAAGAAAATATGAAATGTTTATTTAACAACTGATTATCAACCAGCTTGTTAAAACTAACTAAGATCTTCAGTTTTTCTGTATTACTGCACGAATTATACACATTATTAAGTGTTGCAACACCTGTCAGGCAGGTAACCATGCAAAACACGCGACGTGATACAGTTGTCTGAGCACCGATTAGCCGATTCCTAAGGGAGACGTATTTCGTGCAAGATTTGCAGAAAGTATTTCTACTGACAACAACTAAGAAAGTAACGCAATGGACCCTATATCTTTCTGAATTCCGTATTCCATTTTGAGGCATGAATACTCATAAGGACTGAGTAAATTTTGACATCCTAATGTGTGGTTGGTGTCGCCTTAGAAACGTTATAATTAAATGTATGACTGTGTTGTTTACCATAAACTATGACACTACAATATATATTTATATATTTAATGGGACTAATCTAGCTGTGTCGATAGCAAGAAAATAGGGCAATATCGTCTGTTCACAGTTGCTTCCAACATTTATGAAGCCCTGCTGAAGTTCTACTTCGAGGATGTTCCTCGCCTCATTCAAACAAAGATTAACCGAATCTAGAAACCTACACTAAAGAGACAACGCACAGTATTCGTGCGCACTCAATGTAACAATATTTTGCATAAGAACTATTTCTTTGTAGGCATTATCAACATACATATTTTCTGCCTGTATTTATTCACATTAACTTTATTTGAGATATNTTAAAAATAACCTCTTCGTATTAAAAAAAAAGTATTTTATACAAAATATTTAATTCATGTCGTTGATTGCTACGTTGACTAACAACAACGGCAATTGGTCGCCTTGGATGTTAAAAAGAGAGGAATTAACGAAATTCTGTTTCCTTGAGCTTAAACCAATGCTTCATTGTTACTGCAATTACTCTATACCTGACATATATATTTTATTGTGAGAGATTTATAACTTATAAGTGAAAGCCCACAGAAAAGAAGATATAAGTTTCCGCCGTTTGCAGTGCTTTACTTGTCTACCTTTCTTTTTATAGAGAATGGGGGGAGAAAAAGGTGAACGATGTAGAGGAGGGAAAAATAATTTCGTCCGTTTTCCTATAGGCCTACAGAAACACCGGACACCGTCGTTGCTCGACGAAAATACTCAACTGTTTCATCTACAGAAACAATTTCTATTCACCTTCGCTTCACGCTTAATGAAAGCCAGTTCAGCGACTGCCTGCCTTGCAGAGGCTGCTTCAGCTGCTTTAAAAGGCTCTCAGCCACACTACGTCCCCGAAACTGGTGCAAGGCAGAGACTAAAGATAAGATGCAAGCTGTTCAAGGTAAACTGAAAACTTTCGAATGTTCTACTGAAGATATACTTATAGGCACGTTATGTATTTTTCCACCATACGTAAAATTAACATTTCCTTGCGCCTGATAACTGTATTAATGCGCAGGTCAAGTGCAACTATAATATTATTGGAAAAGCAAATATTTACAAGTTTGCTAATTCTTACAATTATATGAATTAAAAGAACAGAAGCAAATGAAATAATGACAGTATATATATATATATATATGTTTACTTAAGACTTTTAATTTAACGTCACGGTATGGAACTACTTTCCCTCTATCGTTACCAACTTGACTGGGAGATATGTGTTACGAAAAACAAGACAAGGCATTTATAAAAATTAAAGTATGAAATTTGAATTCAATAAACTTTATATTCTAGTAATCAATACAACCGGTATTTAAGAACTTAACCCACCAGTTGAAGAATTAAGAAATTGTGCATAACCAAAAAATTTATTTCATTTATTGTTACAGCATATCTGTAATAGATTTATACACAAACTACAAGATAGAAACAGCTAAATACTTTTCGGTTAATACAGACATTACAGAAAGTTTTTAACACCGATCACGGAGTGTCTGTTTAGTGTGCAATGAGACAAACGCTTTTAATCTCTGAAAAAGAAAATGGCTAACAGTCAAAATGAATTGTATAAAATACAAACTTGTTCATGTTTACGTGGCCTTTAGTTTTTAAACAAGAAAATATGAAATGTTTATTAAACAACTGATTATCAACCAGCTTGTTAAAACTAACTAAGATCTTCAGTTTTTCTGTATTACTGCACGAATTATACACATTATTAAGTGTTGCAACACCTGTCAGGCAGGTAACCATGCAAAACACGCGACGTGATACAGTTGTCTGAGCACCGATTAGCCGATTCCTAAGGGAGACGTATTTCGTGCAAGATTTGCAGAAAGTATTTCTACTGACAACAACTAAGAAAGTAACGCAATGGACCCTATATCTTTCTGAATTCCGTATTCCATTTTGAGGCATGAATACTCATAAGGACTGAGTAAATTTTGACATCCTAATGTGTGGTTGGTGTCGCCTTAGAAACGTTATAATTAAATGTATGACTGTGTTGTTTACCATAAACTATGACACTACAATATATATTTATATATTTAATGGGACTAATCTAGCTGTGTCGATAGCAAGAAAATAGGGCAATATCGTCTGTTCACAGTTGCTTCCAACATTTATGAAGCCCTGCTGAAGTTCTACTTCGAGGATGTTCCTCGCCTCATTCAAACAAAGATTAACCGAATCTAGAAACCTACACTAAAGAGACAACGCACCGTATTCGTGCGCACTCAATGTAACAATATTTTGCATAATAACTATTTCTTTGTAGGCATTATCAACATACATATTTTCTGCCTGTATTTATTCACATTAACTTTATTTGAGATATNAACTATTTCTTTGTAGGCATTATCAACATACATATTTTCTGCCTGTATTTATTCACATTAACTTTATTTGAGATATTATAATTTATAGAGAGCATATAAGGTTAAGTTCATTTTAAACAAAAATAAGGTACTTTCATGTTAAGACTATATTTTTATGGATCCATCCAACACAGTAAGACGCGGATTTTTTAGACTGCGGTATCACGTAACGTACTACCCGAAATACGAGTGAAACTGCGATAGGAGCCTATATAGAACCTCGCTACACAAGTTTCACTAAAAAAAAATAAGGTTGCCGCTTAAATTTCCATAGGTACACGTAACCCGACGAGAAAATTACACGTGAGTTCGCAGCCTTGCGTGTAGCAGCGATGGCGTACTTGATGCGAGTGGCAATATCGCCCTTATCACTCCTGCGTTTCTGACCTTAAAGCACTAAAGTAGTTTAAGGTAAGGGACAAGGTTAAGAGTATTCGCAAGATGGTTTATTAAGCAACGCACATTGCATCGGAATTTAGACGGACGCATTTTATTTACTGATGGATTCTTCGCAAGTGGTAGTATGGAAATAACATAAAATTGTCACTATGCACACTGTACGTTCCTTTGCATTAGCAAACAAGTGTTCACTGTCACAAAGGAGGCGGGAACTGTGAACGACATGCTCGACCGCTTGTACATGTTATCAGCCCGTATCACCAGTCACACTTACCTCGTTTTCCTGCACGACACCCTTCCCTGCGTTAACAGAAGTGGTCATCCGGCACACCATGCAATGGATGTGGTTGTAATATAACTGCACCTGGCTCAGTATTCATGTACAAGTACGATCACCTGAATTATGTCACTTCTGCATTACGAATACAGAGGCTAGAGCGAAATTCAACTAACAAACTTCGTCAGGCGATTCCTAATGCAAAATCAAAAGGGAAATATACGGGACACTTTATACCTTAACCCAATGATAAAGGAGATATAAGCCGTTGAAAATTGAGATTTTAAAATTAATTTTTGCAGAATTTCGGAAAAGAAATTTAGCTACAATTCACTGAACATCGTTTTATGTCATCGGAATCTTCAACCGTACTGTAAATTCTCATTAATAGCTTCCATCGTAAATAAAATAAAAGTGTTGGCCACCGTCTTTTTGTGAGAAACATATNCTGTAAATTCTCATTAATAGCTTCCATCGTAAATAAAATAAAAGTGTTGGCCACCGTCTTTTTGTGAGAAACATATATACCGTAGGGAATTATGAACATTGATGCTTGTTTATTGAGCAGTATAACCTAATTAACAAAAATTTTCCTTTTGTNATACCGTAGGGAATTATGAACATTGATGCTTGTTTATTGAGCAGTATAACCTAATTAACAAAAATTTTCCTTTTGTTACAACTTCCCAGGACCAACTGTTTTGCTGTAAAACGCACACAAAGCTTTGGCTGCAGCGATACAGTGCCTGAGTATTTTGGCAATACTAATACTACCTACTTGCGCGTATGGCATGCTGCTGTCCACTGCAAGGACGATGGCGGAGAATATTTCTAACGCTCAGGGTAAACAGCATGTATCATACATTAATAAGCTTACAGTACTGAATCTGCTTGTTTTATTCTGATTACAGTCAGTATGTGATTTCCTGCAGGAAGTGTTGGTTTTGCCCACGCGCCTAGAACTGTGTCGCTGCCGCCGAAAGTCTCGTATGTTTTCTTTCACGAAAAATTGTAGGTCCTGGGCAGTTGGAACTAGGGAACCATTTTTGTTAATTAGGCCATACTGCTCAATAAAGAAGCACCAAACGTTCATAATTCCTGGTGGTAAAACATTTGCCTGCAAAAATAGGGTGGCCATCCTGGCTACTTTCACAATGAGAGGAGGTATTAATGAGAGTCTGCTCTAAGTTAAGGAGTTCAATATCATTAAATAACGGTAAGATAATCGTTTGTTTATCTCACTTCGCTTCCAGAATTTTGCAGAAATACCGTTTAAAATATGGGTGTTTGAGGGTTGATATCTACCTTAATATTCGATTTAGGTAGATATTGTGTGTATATTATCCAACATGATTTTGCAAAAGGAACCTTCTCAAGAAATTTGTCAGTTGAATTCCGCCCCATCCTGTACATGTTGCAAGGACCTCATTGCTGAGCCACAGAGGTCCCTTGACTTCAACTCACTAGACTTTTCCGAGAGGAGGTACATTCGAAGTATGGCGTACGAGACCCCGGTCGGGTCTGAAGAATATTTCGTAGCGTGAGTCATCACAGCCATAGGCAAAATTAAAGACACACACGATGTTTAAGGACGCGTTCTGCGATTAGTGTTTTGTCATTGCGAACTGTGTGTATCATATATGAAGGTCAAACAATAAAGATTTTATGCAAAATATTACAGAATTTTTTTTTGTATATATAAAGTTATTTTGATGTCATCGCTGGCTACTAACTTCAGTTCTACAACCTGGAATCATTAAAGTAAAGAAGCGAAAATAAATTACACAATTCCTTACATTCCTTCCTGTTATGGACTGCGTGGAAAACCAAAAGCAATATCTCACTATAAAAATTATTTTTAAAAAATAATTAAAATTAAATTCTCCCAGTAGTAAAAATGTTTTTGCAGTGTGACACATTTTCAAACACATTCAATATCATTTGATAAAATTTGTTTGAAAGAAAAATGTGATGGCTGTATTTTGACGGCAAATTTTATTGTTAAATATAGTTTCAGGTGAAAACCTGACAGTGTGAAAGGGGCTTAAGGCATGAGATTACGAAGCAGAAAGAGTAAAGTTTCATGTCATCGAAGTGTTTTCCTCAGAATGTATTTCACCAAAAACTACAAGTATTTCCGAATCTTCTTCAATCAGATGGGAATCAGAAAAAAAAAAACTTTTCTGGCACAAGGATGGAGCTCAGGATATAAGGAGCAGATAATATAAGATACGCCTTCATAGTTTGAACCTTACTAAAATATTCAAACGCTGAAAGCTTTAAACAAAACAACAATATTAATCGATAACTTAATATAATTTTTAACATAATACAGTATTATATGATTTATAAATTTTTATGGTAACCGTAGCGACGTAGAAATCATAACTATAACAGAACGTGACGTGCATAATATTAATATGATTTAGGTACTGTTTCCCTGGGAATAATATACAGTTATACTCAACAATTAATTATTAAATGTTTCTAGTTTCGCTTTTAAATTCAGTATGTCGTGGTTAAGTTAGTGGTTTTTTGTAGCAAGGGATGCAGTCATACAATTTATTTAAAAACGTTAAGTTTTGCAGCAAATACTAGTAATGTAGTTTTTTTTAACACAATACCAATTTTACAAGAATCTTGCTTATTTGTTATCTTTCATGATTCGTCTAGTCGTATATAAAACGGAAATTGAAATTGTAGTAACGGAAACGGTTTTAACCAAACATTCTCAAAATTACGGAAACATAAACATGTATAGCGATACTTAAAACTCGGATAATGTATTATATATCAGAGTCCTATAAAATATATAAAATTTCTACGATAATTTATCTACCCATGTTAACAAATCTTCTTTACAAAAGAGTATAATCGTGATATGTAATCCTGTTCTTAAATGTACGTCACTGTTTTGCCATATTCTAACGTTTCTTGTATTTAAATGCGAAAGAGCGTGTAGAAACGTAGATCAAACTATGCAGTGCAACGAAATAAAACGCACATCTTAAAATTCTCAAGGGCACTGTACAAACTATAGACATTTCAGTGACTCTATTCTGTTGGAATCTACGCGAAATATTTCAATAGTGACTTCTATTTTCTCACACCATTGGAAAATAAAATTACTATTCCGTCACACGATGTACACTGAAGAGCCAAAAAAACTGGTACACCTGCCTAATATCGTGTAACCACCCCCCCCCCCC
>NQII01001401.1:18119-200395 GCA_002778355.1 Clitarchus hookeri
GGGGCGTGTGCATTTTGCGTGAAATGGGACCCCTGATACGTCTAGATACGACTCTGACAGGTGACAGATACGTAAGTATCCTGTCCGATCACATGCAACCATTCATGTACATTGTGCATTCCGACGGACGTGGACAATTCCAGCAGGACAATGTGACCTCCCACACGTCGAGAGTTGCTACCGAGTGACTCCAGGAACAATGTTATGACTTTAGACACTTCCATTGGCCACCTAAATCACCAGGTCGAGTCCATGCCACGTCGTCTTGCGGCACTTCTGCGTGCTCGCGGGGGCCCTACACGATATTAGGCAGATGTGCCCGTGTTTTTGGCTCTTCAGTGTATATCGCCTTTACACGCAATGCGCTATACTGGTGTGCAGTCTTTCCGTCTCCGACTAGAGCCCGCCCTAGAATAGCCGAGGAGTCCCGGATCAGAGGCATAGTGGGGCTCATTGTCGCCTCCGGAATAACTCGGTTCTAGATTTGTACCATTAGGATATCACAGATAGTCAGCGGCGGCTCTGCCAAACCAGGTTGGCTGATTAATCAGTTTTCCCTTTTAAGTTTTCAGGAATCCAGTGGGGATTCGGGGGACAGGCCCCATTGAGTCTTTCCCCCACCAGAGTGGTATTCCCTCCACCACTCTGGTTAAGCCAGAGCCAACCATCACAATGTAAAAGATATCCAACCCCTTCTCTACTAGTATGTCGCTACCCACTAATAAAGAGCATGGTTTCTACCTGTCTGTATCATGTAGCATTTACTATTAATCCATGCAATAATTTTGAATTCTATTTTGTCTAAATGGTTTTTTACGGTGTCCAATCCAGTTTTTCCCTTTCTCATCTTAGTTATAGTTTAACTAAAGGTGCACCCAGGGATGTAGTCATGGACACAAACGCAGCCATGACTGCCCAATTCCTCTCTACCGCAATGTATGCCCCCTTGCAAGGATTCCCTCTCCTGGAGGTGAAAGGGGCTTAGCTCTGAGACGCATTTAGCTCCCATACCTGCCACAGACGTAAATCTAACACTTAGAATTAAGTTATCTGAGGGAAAAATACGCCTGGCCGTTGGCGACTCAACTGAACGTGACTTCAATTTTCTTGTACGTGACTCTGCAGCTAAGTCCAGTGCATGTCTCTGTCGTAGTTTCGCATGAACCCAGTTTGTATATTTTGAGATATAACAGTCTGAAAATGTCATTTTTAGCTACATGTTTAAAATCTTACAAAACGTTTCCAATGAGCGTAATGAGTTGAAAGTACCATATTCTGTTTTTGTCTGGAATATGCTTTATTTTCGTACGTAAACCCTATCGGGGGCAGGTTTTAAGTTTCGTGAAAAAAAATCGCATTTTCCAAAACATGCTGCATCGCATTCCAAGTGCCAGGAAAGCGACCGCCTTAAATACATTCTCTGAGGTGTATTAGCATGTCCGAGGTCTAGACGTGTTCGCAATAAGGGAGATCTAGATACGCAAATTAAATGTCCGGTCGCCTTTACGCTCAAGACACAGAACTGACGTGAAATCTTTTTCTCGTCAAATCACCTCTATAGTACTTTCATTGGTGACACTGTAATTTTACGGCTTCATTATAAAGGCAAAGAAGTGCTACACGAAAAGTAGCATGTACACTAAGTCTCACACTTACAAATGATTGTGAAACACTCGTATTACCTTGTTTACACGTTTAAAAGTACCCATTTGACGCGGAAATATAAAACGTAAACTTGTATTCGGAAGTAAATGTTTTATTCTCTGCTATTCGTAAGCAGACACCGCTCATAAATTTTAAACAGTTTTTAAATGGCAATTGTGCGATTGTAGCTGTGCGCTGTGTTTGGTATAGGCTACCCACGGTAAAATGAGCACTTTTTTAAATATAGTCGATAAATATATTATATTTTGTCCTTACATGTTAACTTTCGAGTCCGGTGAAATATATACACTGTGTTTATTACTTACATGGCAATATTTGTTTTAAAAAAGTGGTGGAAGGATAAAAAAAAATTTCTGATAGGAAAAAAGTAACTAGGGCTTCAAAAGTGCTAACTTTGCCATTAACAGCTTATAGTGGGGCAGACAGCGCCGCTGAGATGTCATATACTCGAGTGTTTCGCCCTTGTGTCCCGGCAGAACTACATTTCCTAATGACATAACACGCTAGCATCTGGCGCTCAGATAACATTATGCAAGAGGAAAATAGTTACAGCGTACATTAAATACAAAACAAAGAATCTCTCCATTAAGCGAAGTGGCGCAGGGGTCAATCTTCGGATTCGTATTTGGGAGGAACTGGGCCATCCTGATTCCGGTTTCTCATGGTTTCCCGAAATCACTCCAGGCAAATGCTGGACGGTTCCTTACTACAGACCATGGTTCATGATTCCTCCCCCGTTCCTGCTTCTCTGAGTGACTTGCTCCATACGGCTCTCAAGACATCGTTGTTAAGAGCCCCAAACATCTCTCAACAACTCGCCACCTGCTCCATCTCTAAAGACCTCGCTGTCAACGAGACGTCAAACCTCTCCTACATACCGACTTGCTACATTCAGCGCTCAAGACCTCATTGTTAAGAGCCACCAACATCTCTCAACAACTCGCCCCTTGCTTCGTCTCTAAAGACCTTGCTGTCGACGAGACGTTAAACCTACCTACAAACCGACTCGCTCCCAGACTGCACTGGAAGGTTGGTCGACAGGTATATGTCTGCATTGTGTATACCGCCGTCGTAATTAGGTAGTTGTCATTCAGCGACCTTGTATCTGATGTCCTTGAACGTGTTTGCGTGACTGTGCGTGTCTACGTGCATGATCCCTGCAGTATTAGTAGAGTATCCTTCTCACATTTTTCGATCAGTTATATCTATTTTCCCGTCTTGTACCAAGTACAAAAATTTTCGAGGACAGGTTATTTAATATTTTAGCATTTTTGCTCAAAGGTTTTGCCTCTTTTAAGTAACGTTAATTTTGTATGTTTTTTCCCCAGGTTTATATTTGAAAAGTATCTACTACATGATTGGTAATATGAAAGTTACTGGACAAACTCAGTTTAATTATTAACTGTGGATCGCATTCCTGTAAAATAATAATTATTTTGTAAACCACGTATTAAGATTCCGGACGTGTAACGTATTCTTACAATAACTAAAAAATTAAAATCGAGAAATAACAATGTGGAGATCCTTAGATAGATAAGTAACGTTTAACGTCTCGTCAACAGTGATGCCATTAGAGACGGAGTAATTTGCTCAGAGAAGCAGGGACGAGGGAGGGACCTACCATGGCCTGTAATGAGGAACCATCCCAGCATTCACCTGGAGTGATTTAAGGAAACCATGAAGAAGGATGGCCAGGACGGGAACCGAAGCCAGGTCTTCTCGAATACAAGTCGGAAAGTTGACGAGTACGCGCCATCGCTCTGTCTGGGAGCAAGTTCTCTAACTACAGGTCGCTCTCGACTCCACCTTTCAGACAAAGAAAATTACGTCAGCCATGGCAGCTCTTCATCCCACACTTGCTTCAACAGACCAGTTACCGAATATACCGTCTATGATGGAACCATTTAGTCACACTATTACAAAGCAACGCTTTACTGCATTAAAATTCCTAACAGACGGTTTTCTGTGTTGTCAACGTTACTGCAAAAGTATGCAGTTTTGCAATGACGTTAATAAAATGTTCGTACAAGCAGTAGATTCGGTGGCTCTTCTATTCAGATTTATACGTGAGACAGAATAAGTATTTCCATAAGAAATATTCAAAAACGGTTAGATTGCAAATTTAAAGATAGCTTAAGAAGTGGAACTGGATGTAAATAAATACAAGCTGCATTCTTTCTAGAGCAAATGAAAGTATAAAAACGAATTAACAGAATATTGAGCAAAGTCGCAACTGCAATAACTTGATAATAGCTTTGGAAAGAGAATCCGGAGTAGACCAAGAAGGCGATGGAATAAATAACCTGAACAGTCCAGGAGGACTGCGTCATGAAAATATTTATTATTTATAGCAGTTGTTTTGGAGAACAAAATAATTACACTAATGGCTGACAGTTTTTTTTATATATTTAATGGCGTTGCTAGTACAATACGTCGGTAGGTCCAGAATGGCACACAGTGAGCCGAATCAAGTAATCATGGGGCAAAGAAATCCTCCTGCCTTTACTATAGTGCCAAATTACGCATATGGAGTATAAGAAGAGTTTCATGGACATAGGTGCGTATTTACCATGTGAAGGCTCACGCTGCGCTGACCTAGCAATGAGAGGGTCACGTCTGCCAACAAAAACATTTTTAAAAAAATTTTTTATTGCTTTCTTAGTATAGAATTGGTCATTATAGACTCGTTTGTAGTTACACATAACTGTGGATAAAAAGGTTAACAAGTGTATGGGTGTGATTAAATTTTTGAAAACATTGTTTGCTTGCTTGCCGGCAAGGGGGTTGGAGAGGATTTAACAGCTAAACATCATTTACCTTCACCCATGCAATATTCATAACGGCTAGTTGTTAAATGAGAACTAAAATAAAAAATTTTTATGAAGTGCCATAAAAACTGCAACCATTTATGTCATTATTATTTGTTAAATGGGATATCTCAATAGTTGAAAAATCTGTAAGCAATCATATACGAGGGTTATTCGGAATGTAAGGTCTGAATCGCCGTAGCTAATCGAATGTCGCGTGAATATTGAAACGCTCATGCGCACCGACTCCCGGCATGCCTTGCTCGTCAAACGACGCCATTTGCACTGGTATTGTTGCAATGTGCTGTTTACAGTGTCAGTTCAAAATTTTTAAAACAATTGGTCATCCCACCGACTGTGAAATACGGTCAGTGATTCGGTTTTTGACAGCAAGGAACGTTTCAGCAGCGGAAGTTCATCGACATATAAGTCAAGTGTATGGCCCCAATGTGATGAGTGACAGCAAAGTGCGTAAGTGGGTGAGAGCTTTCACGGACGGACGGGAAAATGTCCATGATGAACAGTGATCAGGCCGACCATCAGTGATCACAGAAGATTTGGTCAAAGCCATGGACGAAAAGATTTGTGAAGACCGGCGATTCACAATTTCAACTTTAGCATTGCAATTTCCGAATGTGGGTAGAACAACTTTGCACGAAATTGTATCTGAAAATTTGCAATTTCACAATTTAAGCACGTTGGGTTCCCAGGCTGCTTACTGAGGAACACCAAATGAAAAGAATGGCTTGTGCTCTTGATTTTTTGGACCGATATCATAAGGAAGGTGATCAATTTTTAGAGAAGATTGTCACAGGCGACGAGACGTGGGTTTCTCACATTACCCCAGATTCTAAACGTCAGTCAATGGAATGGCGTAAGCCGACATCACCAGTCAAAGTCAAGGCCAAACGGAAAATCTCAACAAGCAAGGTTATGGCAACCATGTTTTCGGATAGACATGGAGCCTTGTTAGTCGAGTTTATGTAGCAAGGGACAACAATCAATGCAGCCGCTTGCTGCGCTACCCTGACTAAACTTCGACGTGCAATACTAAATAAGCGACGTGGCCTTCTGCCATCTGGAGTTTTGTTGCTGCATGACAATGCCAGACCCCATTCTGCCATTCACACCCAAAATCTGATAAGATATTTTGGATGGGAACAGATTGACCACCCACCGTACAATCCAGACTTGGCGCCGAGCGATTTTCACTTGTTCCGCTACCTAAAGGCAAACACTTCGCCACAGATGACGAGGTGAAAGAATCAGTTTCAGACTGGTTATCCTCACAGGCGGTAGACGTCTATGACCTAGGCATACAAAAGCTTGTAGAACGTTATGAAAAATGTTTAAACAAATATGGAAATTATGTAGTACAATAGAGAAACATGTAAGGAATTTAATAAAAAAGGTTTTTTGAAAAAATCTGTGATGGTTTATGTTTTATAAGAAATCAGACCTTACTTTTCCAATAGCCGTCGTATTTCAAACATATTATTACATCCAAAAGTGCAAGCAAATGAAAGCGGGTGGAGAATGAAGGCACTTCAGAAATGTTCTGTTCACTTACAAAACTGTCATAGTTTTAATACGTATAGTGTAAACAAATCGTAGTTAGGGTTCACACCTTTACTCGGTAAAATATTTATTTGATTTAATTTTTTTTATTTGATATTGTATAAGAGTTTTGTGATAATAACTATACACATTCTTCTAAATCGAAATTTACAGTTCCAATACACCTAACTCTGCTTTAATTCAAAAAATTAACAAACACTCAAAAAACAACTGCATGACTTCTAAATAGATTCGTTATATCTGCTTATTTTAACAAATACTTAGGCAGTATATAAAATATTTAATATTAAACAGCGAAAAATGTACATTTACAATATTACATAGTTATACACTGAAGAGCCAAAATAACTGGTACACCTGCCTAATATAGTGTAGGGCCCCCGCGAGCACGCAGAAGTGCAGCAAGACGACGTAGCATGGACTCGACTAATGTTTGAAGGTATGCAGGAGGCATTTCACACCATGAATCCTGCAGGGCAGTCCACAAATCCATAGCAGCGCGAGGCGGTGGAGATCTCTTCTGAACAGCACGTTGCAAGGCATCCCAGATATGCTCAATAATGTTCATGTATGGTGATTTAGGCGGCCAATGGAAGTGTCTAAAGTCAAAACAGTGTTCCTGGAGCCAGTCGGTAGCAACTCTCGACGTGTGGGGTGTCGCATTGTCCTGCTGAAATTGTACACGTCCGTCGGAATGCACAATGGACATGAATGGGTGCAGGTGATCGGACAGGGTGCTTATGTATCTGTCACCTGTCAGAGTCGTATCTAGACGTATCAGGGGTACCATTTAACGCCAACTGCACATGCCCCATACCATGACAGAGCCTCCACCAGCTTGAACAGTCCCCTGTTGACATGTAGGATCCATGGATTCATGAGGATGTCTCCATACCCGTACACATCCATCCACCCGATACAATTGGAAACGAGACTTGTCAGACCACGCAACATGTTTTCAGTCATAAAAAGTCCAATTGCGGTGTTGGCGGGCGCAGGCGAGGCGTAAAACTTTGTGTCGTGCAGTCAACAACGGTACACAAGTGGGCTTTCGGCTCCGAAAGCCCATATTAATGATGGTCCGTTGAATAGTTCGCATGCTGGCACTGTTGATGCGCCAGCATTGAAATCGACGCCAATTTAAAAAAAGGGTTGCACGTCTGTCCCGTTTAATTTTGTCCCGTTCGTTCACGATCTTTTTCCGGCCGCAGCGATTTCAAAGATTTGATGTTTTACAGGATTCCCGATATTCACGGCACACTCGTGAAATGGTCGTACGCGAAAATTCAAATTTTATCGCTACCTCGGAGATGCTANATCCAAATGTTATCGCTACCTCGGAGATGCTATGTCCCATCTCTCGTGCGCCGACTATAACACCACGTTCAAACTCACTTAAATCTTGATAACCGCCATTGTAGCAGCAGTAACCGATCTAGCAACTTTGCCAGACGCTTGTTGTCTTATATAGGCGCTGCCGACCACATCGCGTTACTCTGATTGGTTCCATACCTCTGTTGTTTGCATACGCACGCCTATACCAATTTTTTTTGGCTCTCCAGTGTATTTTGTGGGCTTAAAGTCGGAGTAATATCACTCCCTACTTCGTCGTCTTTTTTACCTTGATACTTTCAAACTCCGGTATTATATATTTAAAGTTATCTTTTATTTGTCTGATTAGCTCCTACATTGTCTGCTTCAAACTTCAAGTTGATAACACATTGAATCCCCACTCGTCATTCAGCTGAACTTTCTTTCAGTATATGCTTCTATTATTTCCAGTATTATCTTGCAAGAAGGCTCTTCTGTAAAGGACCTTCACGGGGAACTTCTGTGTCCTGAAAGCTTAATGTCTGCTTCCTTGCATAATTTAGTCTACGATAATGAAGATGGATGTCGGCATATTATTTCATCGCCGATAGCCAAAGTAAGTGGTAGGCATGTTTTGATGANATATTATTTCTACGCCGATAGCCAAAGTAAGTTGTAGGAATGTTTTGATGATATCGCTTCTCGAAGTAATGTCATTGCTTTTTCTAAGGTTTATGTGATTCACTTCTAATATGGCACATTAATTTTTTTAATATTCTATTTCAAGATTCTGGTATCTACTGCTAATAACTTTACACTTGCTGCAATCGCTCATCTTCTTTTCTCCTCAAATGATTGCACAAAGTTATTGCTGCTTGTGGAGTAGAGACAGTGTTTGATACGTATATTATTAATTTTTAACTAGTTGGTCTGCCTCGCCATATGTTTTCTTTGGGCGACTTCCTTCTGTACAGGAAGGAGTAATATTCTCACACAACTTGTACATGGATAGCAACGAAGAAGTGTTTTGTTTTCCAACCTGGAGCGCCTTCGATTATACTTATTTTGCCAACTTTAAAACCTAAAAAATATATATATCATGGATATGAATTATTTTGTTAATTTAAATTATACCCCTTGCTTGCTCGTGAAAAGGATAGCTCAAATGTTTTGTTAGAAAAATCCATTCCACTAAATTTTCTTTCTCATGCCTACACCAGGTGACAAAAAATTAAAAGCTTTATTGATAATGTTTTTAATTATTAATAAAAATGATTTACTAATTAAAGCAGAATAAATAATTGTATTCGAATGGAAAAAAAACTTTTTGACAAAAACTATTTTTAAAAAAACTAATTCAGTAATTTTATGAATCTCTTCACAAGAGAGTAAAAAAATATACTAGTGAAATAAATTTAGTAAATAAGTGCGGAGAGCCACCCTATTTTTATATTTTCAACAATTGTATGTGCAGTTGTTTGTGCAAGAGGTAGGAATACACATGCAAGTTGGGACCGTCCTTGATATAAATGAAAAGCAATCATATACAGTATAAAGATGCAAGATTGAAACAAAGAAGTTGACATATTGTGTTGAGCAGAAGCGCTAAAACAGATTACTGCACAACACTTGCCAAAGACAGATTAAATATTCTTCCACGTGGGTAATAGCAAACCAAAGGGATAGCTGACGATTTCCACACATCTGCCGCGGAGATCCTCTGTACCGGCAGTTGTCGTACCTGCCCCGCGAATACGTGGTTTTCCATAGAGATGCCGCGGGGATCCTCTGTACAAGCAGTTGTCATACATGCCCCGCGAATCACGTGGTTTTCCACAGAGCCACCTCGGTGATCTCCTGTGCAGGCAGTTGTCATACCTGCCCCGCGAATCACGTGGTTTTCCACAGAGCCACCTCGGTGATCTCCTGTGCAGGCAGTTGTCATACCTGCCCCGCGAATCACGTGGTTTTCCACAGAGCCACCTCGGTGATCTCCTGTGCAGGCAGTTGTCATACCTGCCCCGCGAATCACGTGGTTTTCCACAGAGCCACCTCGGTGATCTCCTGTGCAGGCAGTTGTCATACCTGCCCCGCGAATCACGTGGTTTTCCACAGAGCCACCTCGGTGATCTCCTGTGCAGGCAGTTGTCATACCTGCCCCGCGAATCACGTGGTTTTCCACAGAGCCACCTCGGTGATCTCCTGTGCAGGCAGTTGTCATACCTGCCCCGCGAATCACGTGGTTTTCCACAGAGCCACCTCGGTGATCTCCTGTGCAGGCAGTTGTCATACCTGCCCCGCGAATCACGTGGTTTTCCACAGAGCCACCTCGGTGATCTCCTGTGCAGGCAGTTGTCATACCTGCCCCGCGAATCACGTGGTTTTCCACAGAGCCACCTCGGTGATCTCCTGTGCAGGCAGTTGTCATACCTGCCCCGCGAATCACGTGGTTTTCCACAGAGCCACCTCGGTGATCTCCTGTGCAGGCAGTTGTCATACCTGCCCCGCGAATCACGTGGTTTTCCACAGAGCCACCTCGGTGATCTCCTGTGCAGGCAGTTGTCATACCTGCCCCGCGAATCACGTGGTTTTCCACAGAGCCACCTCGGTGATCTCCTGTGCAGGCAGTTGTCATACATGCCCCGCGAATCATGTGGTTTTCCACAGATCCACCGTGGGGATCCTCTGTATAGGCAAGTGTCATACCTGCCCCGCAAATTACGTGGTTTTCCCATCTTTAAAGAACTTCAGCACCTTAAGGGGCAGCTAAACACTATTCTCGTGGATTCGCCAATGTATTTTCTATATTATGTAGCAAATTTCTTTGTGGTAATCCATGGTAATGATTTTAAAATCACGCATTTATATCAAAATTGGTGTTAAAATAAGATATGTTTCAATGGTTGGAACTGATGTGTTAGTGTAAAAAAATTAACTTGGGTCCCATCAATTAGCAAATATTTTAATGTAGTTTTAGAAAAAGTTATCAGATTTCATTTTAGCTAAATAAGGACTGTAATATGTTTCACCCACTTGCAGAGCGTTGAGCAGATGATGATAACTACCCAGATGTTCTTCGAAAATGCCACGTTCTAACAAGCCTCTTGGGTTTACATGACTTCAAAGATTAAAATTAGTTTGCAGGTATGTAGAATACATCTTGTAGAACAACGTTTGGTCATTTTAGTCCCCGAAAAAAAATCTGAATTTTTTTTTACACCATAATGACCGTATCCGGCCCTCTGTGCGGCGGACGTTACAACTAGCTTGGTGAGCTCTCTACTTCCTTAAGTTGGCAGATGCCTAGTTAACTGGCACTGTGTGATGGCAAGCCACCGGCGAAAGTTCTGTGCGAAAGGATGGCCTCATAAGACTCGAAAAAATTCCAGGGCACCAATTTCAAAAACATTTCCAAGGTACCAGCGAGGAATCACAACCGATCAAACTACACATTTGATAAATATGTGAGTTTTTTTTTTTTAATATAAATTAGATTTGTATGATAAATCTTCCAAAAATTATAATCAACTTTTTTAATGAGTTCTTATTGAAAACATTGTTGCTAATGTCTTACGCTATCAAACAATGCATTGTCATGTTGTTCGTTTTAAACACTCCAGTTGTTAAGAAAAACAGTAGAGAAGTGACTTAACAGAACAAATCTGCAATTTGGTTTCATGGTAGCAGCAACCAGACTTCTGTACCAGCATCAGAATGATTGGTTCGTTTCTTAAAATTATTTTTGCTGTGAGAACAATCTAAATATTGCAGAAGTTGTTATGTAGACAGGACTATCTATTATGCTCAAGACAGTGAGCTCTGCTGTAGGAAATATGTTATAGTCGCAGACACAATCACAGACTGGGACCCGCCAAGCATTACTGTTATTGTCTATTATAAAAACATTTAGATAGTACCAACAACCAATCTGATTGCTGTCCATGCGGCAACAGTAACAGGATGTTCGGAAACACAGCGGTAGGTGATTCCTTATGAAAATAAAGGCGAAAATATATAGGACACCATATACCTAAGCGGAATACTAAAGGAGATATGAGCCTATGAATATTGGGTTTTGAAAACGTATTTTTGCCGAATGCCTTTTACAATGCCTACAAAGTCCGCAGAAAAAATGTGACTTATGTTTCCCATGTTGCAGAGACGCATGCGTAATGTTGGCCGTCCTCGGTCTGTGTGGCTTGAGGAAGTGATACGTCAGTACAACGATTGATTTGATTGATTTAATAGGTGGAGAGTGGAGTCTCACAACGAGTCGAACCAGCATCAACACACGACCTGCCGACTGTGACCAGACAGCCAGTTGTTGATATGTGGTCGTCATTCAGCAGCCATCCACTTCTTCAGCTCTGCCATCAGCATCATCAGACAGTTGTGGCTATCTTCCTATATGATCCGCAACTTCTGAAATGCTCTATTTTTCTTTCCAACATCCCCTACAGAGTTGAGAAAAAAAATTCATCAGCCACAGTTGTGCCTGACTCTGAATTTTCTCTTGTTCATTCGTTATAATCTTGCTCATCTCTCTGTCTCTGTTCCACTTATACACTAATTACCCATCTTCCCCTTCATCCATTTCTCAAACACGTCCTTTTTTTTTAGTTTCAGCTCCATTAACTTATTTGGGGTGAAAATACATTTGAATATTTTAGAAATATGTTTCCTTGTTCGTCCGTTTATATATCACATGCTAAATATTTTATATACTAAATAGTTCTGGAGTAATAGTAATTTTCGTTGCAAATTAACTAGTAATAGTTAACGAAATATCAAAACGCCTACATAAAGTAATACCTGACGAAAAAATCAAATTAAGTATACAATATTAAAGTGAACCCTCATATTTCATAACTACGAAATAAAATATTTAACTTTGATTGTTCTGACAGATCCTTACTTGTAACAAAGTACTGATTCCACAAAGCTAAAAAACAGTTTACATACGCTTAAGAACTGAGAATTGGCCGTATTTTTCTTATTAAATGTATACCTGTACCCGTATCCACGTACACACTCATTCAATGGTAAAGGAAAGTCTTAGTGTATCATGTATTAAATATATATTTGTATATGTTTGTAAATATCTATATTTTTTGGACGGCCCGAAATACAGTTTACATTATTTCAGTGGACATAACAGAGGTACTACTAAAAATAATATGAAGGGAATGCTGGCATTTGACGCTATAAGGACGATATTAATTACAGTTACAAATATTAAAGGTGTTCGCCATCAGCAGCAAGACATCGTCTGCAACGCTGTAGACCACAACGACAAACAGTAGTTACGGTTTCCATTGGAGAGGTTTTTAAGTGGTCACAATCGTGTATCTTATGGCATCCAATGTCCGTATCTTTGTGGCGTACACAGTGTTCTTTAGAGTTCTCCACTTAAAAAATCGAACGGTGTTAAATCTGGAGATCTGGGTGGATACTCAACACTTCCTCGTCAGCCAACCATCCACCCAGCAAATCTTACATTCAGGAGCGACCATACGTCTTAGTGGTAATGTGACGGCGCACTGTCTGTCCTGCTGTGAAAAATAATAGTCATCTGAGTAGAGTTGGAGAATAGCTGGCACAATGTTTCCTTGCGACATGGTACAGTANGCTGTGAAAAATAATAGTCATCTGAGTAGAGTTGGAGAATAGCTGGCACAATGTTTCCTTGCGACATGGTACAGTATGCTTCCTATGTCACTGTTCCGTCAAAGAAGAATGGCCCCACACATCCTCAGGCGGACATACCACACCACTCTGTTAACCCAGGAATATTACCTGCTTTCTCTACTACAATGTTAGGATTCCAATCGCTCCGGTACACACAGTTGTTGCGGTTGACAGTTCCATTCTTTTTAAAGGTTGCCTCATCAGACCAAACAATCACTTTAGTAAATNGCTGTGAAAAATAATAGTCATCTGAGTAGAGTTGGAGAATAGCTGGCACAATGTTTCCTTGCGACATGGTACAGTGTGCTTCCTATGTCACTGTTCCGTCAAAGAAGAATGGCCCCACACATCCTCAGGCGGACATACCACACCACTCTGTTAACCCAGGAATATTACCTGCTTTCTCTACTACAATGTTAGGATTCCAATCGCTCCGGTGCNCTCTGTTAACCCAGGAATATTACCTGCTTTCTCTACTACAATGTTAGGATTCCAATCGCTCCGGTGCACACAGTTGTTGCGGTTGACAGTTCCATTCTTTTTAAAGGTTGCCTCATCAGACCAAACAATCACTTTAGTAAATTGTTCATCGTCCCTGCACATGTTCAGAACCCACTTACAAAATGTTATATGCCTGTCTGCGTAGTCTTTATCCAATTCATGAAGTAACACGGGTATGTAAGACCTCCACTTCATTTGCTTTAAAATGCGATGTCCACTTAATTTACTGACACCTTACTAATGCGCTGCTTGCCATACGAACTTCGACTTCCTGGAGGAATATGTGAATGTGTGCAACAAAGCCCTCACACTTTCTTCATCTGTTGTTATCTTCTTGCTGCGCCATCCTTNCAAACAATCACTTTAGTAAATTGTTCATCGTCCCTGCACATGTTCAGAACCCACTTACAAAATGTTATATGCCTGTCTGCGTAGTCTTTATCCAATTCATGAAGTAACACGGGTATGTAAGACCTCCACTTCCTTTGCTTTAAAATGCGATGTCCACTTAATTTACTGACACCTTACTAATGCGCTGCTTGCCATACGAACTTCGACTTCCTGGAGGAATATGTGAATGTGTGCAACAAAGCCCTCACACTTTCTTCATCTGTTGTTATCTTCTTGCTGCACCATCCTTTCTTCAGATCACATATAGATCCGTCCCTCTCAAACATGTCACATAATTGTTTCATTGTTACACATGACATTGGCGTTGTATCGGATTCTCCTTTCCATCTTCTCTGTGCCTCAGTCATGTTCTTACATTTTCAATAACACTTTAAAATCTACTTACATGACTCGAAAGAAAACATTGTCACCTCTGCCATTTCCTTTGTTACTGTAGTATTGCCGCTCGTGACTGCAAATGGATCTGGCAACACCAGAATGGCTACATGTGCTCGCACACACCAAATGTTGTCATTATAGCATCAAATACATGCACTCCCATTAGATTATCTCTAATTGTTTCTCTGTTATTCCCAATGAAATAGTGAAGACATTAATTTGGGAACGCCTGTATGTATATATACATATATCTCCGTGTGCATGTATATTTTTGTATATATATATGTTTTATTTACTGTATATATATATGTCTATAAATATGTATGTCTTTATTTATAAATTTATATACATATGTGTATATGTCTATGTTTATATATGTATATTAATAAATATTTATACATATTTATGTTTGTGTATATAGTGTGTATATATGTATGTAAGCCTATATAAATAATTTCTCGTCAGTGATATGCTGTATTATTCTTGCAGGGCAGTGTCCACAAGACTTGCGGCGGGCATGTGGTGGTTCTTCACTCTCATCATCAGTTCTTCATACACCGCCAACCTGGCAGCCTTCCTCACCAATAGCCGCATGGACGATACTATAGAGAGCGCCGAAGACCTGGCGGGACAAACCTCGGTCAAGTTCGGTTCCTTGCGAGGAGGAGCTACGGCCCAGTTTTTTGAAGTGAGTTGTACAGTAATGTGTAAAAATTAAGGATTGGGCAGGTTTTCACATTAAATGTTGCGCAGAAGTGTTTCTAATAGGTTCAAATCATACCATAACATTCTCTAGATGTAAATGTGTGGGAGAGGTGAACAACACTGACCAAGAAAGGAATCCAATGACTGCAAATTACCTTTATTCGAAAGTTGATTCCGAGGGTGGCTGGATGGAAGACAGAAACATCCACATGGCAGGCGACAGGCAATATACAGTCCTCAGTAGGAGACTGATCACCCCTGACTGCGATGCAGGGCGTACACTGTCTGTGCATGCTTAGTATGAGGTTGTCGACGAGCTCTAGAGTCAAAATGGCTTACTCCTCTTGTAGTGCCAATCGCAGCTGCAAAGTCGTTGCCGATAGCTGTCAGCATGCTGCCAGGCATCTCCCGACGATGTTCCTCACACATTCGATTGTAATTACATCCGGGGACTATGCAGGCCATATCATGCAATGAATATCTTCACTCTCCAACAGCTCAGCGACATCTGCTGAAAGATTAGGCATAATATTGTTGTCCATGAAGAGAAATTCACGACATACGGCATCTCGGAAAAAACGCACATGATGAAGAACCTCGGTACAATAGTAGTCCCCAGTAAATGGAGTTCCTTGGAAAATGAGGAGATCCATATGGCCACCAAGCATTATGGTTCCCCCAAATAAGAACTCCGCCACCTGCAAACCAGTACTTTATACTGTATTGGAGGGGAAAATGCATGTTCAGCACACTCTCCAAATGTACAGATGTATGGAATAGCTAGTGAGATTAAATTGGCTCTCATCCGTAAAGAGCACTCGACCCTATTGCTGGGCTCCACAGTCCTTGTGTTCTAAACAGCAAACACCATCTCTAATCCGTAGGCGCTAATAGCACACATCAGACTGGTCGCCGAGCAAACAAATCACATGTATGCAGTCTCTTGGCCACGGTAAAATGCGATATCGAGCATCCAGTAATGCATTTCAAGTGACCTACGATTTCACCAATTTCTACCGTCGAACTCTCCTTACCTGTAGGACATTTACCAGTCCTCCATCACCATGGTTGCTCATGGATGACGACTACTTAACCACCATACAGTTGTTTCTGTAGTTCGAAATGCTGTCTATGCTCGTGACACGATGTTGTGTGCAATCCCAAACTCCTCGGGCACACTCGCCAAACTTCGACCTTCTTCTAACTTCACAGTGATTCTACCTCCGGTAAAATCGCCCAAATGCTACTTACAGAACTATCTGTTGGCCATATCAGACATCGGACAGCTACTTGCCGTTGTTCAACCCAATGTGCACTTCAATGCTGATTATACTCCATGCTCGTTTACACCATGAACATGCCCACAGTACAATGTGCTGCATATACGTGCATGTCCAACTGTCGTACCCTAGACGATCTCCTGATTGGCCTTTCTGCCAGTTCTTCCTGTTCGTTCTGCTGTTATGTTAGTTTCTCCACTTCGTCCTTAATTTTTGCACACCAGTGTGCAATGTAAAACATTATTTCAGGATCGACTAATTACTTAAAGCCAGAATTGTACAGTACATAGCAACAGAATACAATTCTTGTGTTTACATATTTGCAAGCAAAATATGACATGAAATCTAGTAACAAAGTGCATTATTTAAAAAAGTTGAAATTGCTGCAAGGAAATATATATTTCGGTGTCATAACCATGTGGCACATTTAACTATTCAAGATGGTAAACGTGATATATAAAGCCAAGAAAGTAACACAATAAGCATTGTCATAATGCCAGTTTTGCCTCGCCAAAAAAGATAACAGAACTGAAGAGAGAACATTAATGGCTGGCTCTTAAAAATAAATAACATAGCACTGTATTTCAATAAATAACTACCTCTTGTCATAGAACTATAATTATATGAAAATCTCCACATCATAAACTAATAACTACCAAGAGCAATCAAAATATAGTGTTTATGAAATCAGGTATNTTATATGAAAATCTCCACATCATAAACTAATAACTACCAAGAGCAATCAAAATATAGTGTTTATGAAATCAGGTATAATTCGACCAATGCTGTGCTTCAAACAAAGAATCTACGGATTAAGGAAGTATTCATGATTCATACCATTTGGTAAACGCATTGCTAGATAATCGGACTCCGATATATTATCGAGCAATGCACATTCTGATCCGAAGAACTTTTATCTGAAAAGATGCAATTCGTACAGAAGAGTTATCAGAATGAACATGATGCCTTGTCTCAACTTTGTGCTACAATTTCGTGACATTTCAAAAAACTTAGAAAACATATTATTACACTTGCATAATACATTGTTCATTGCCAAGGTGATCGTAAACAAGGTGTTAGCCTTCCTGTGCACATTACCAATTCACATGGTGGTGCTAAATGTGATTCGCACCATGTTCGTTGTTACCAAATACTGAGATGCATCGTCGGAGCCATACAATTGCGGGCAATATGTGCATACCTTTGAGTTACTAAAGAGCTGAAAATTACTAATTTCCAAAATGAATATTTTAAATCGCTATGGCGACAAAAATACTAGCACTTGGTCCAGATTCAACAATCGGTAGGAGGGCAGGAACGTTTCCTTGCAGTGGCAATAGGAAATTCATATCCACAAACAAAGTGAAACCTATTTCTGGATTCATTATCAATGCAGTCCTAAGAAAGTAAAGTACTTGCATTTAGTTATAGTAGAGTATAGAGATGCACATTAATCTGGACTGTGTGAACTTAAATAAAACTTATCAATGGTTACTCAAAAAACCTGTTTAGAGACAATGCGAATTTGCTGATATTTTGTGTATATTGGTGCGTCGTAAATTTTCGGTATTTTAGAGTTTTTGGTTTTTTCTCATTATGGACATTTTGCAGCGAGTTGTTTCTATTTTCCATTTGTAAGATATAACTTTTTTTTAAGCTGCAGAAGTAAGGTAGGTTGGATGTGTAAGTATTTCATTTTGGAATCATGTTTCAAGAATTTCTTTTTGGTTTTAAAGCGTAGCAATTTGAACATAGGCAGTGTTTTTTGGATTTTATTTCATTTTCTTAGTTTTATTCTAAATTTATTTATGATTATATTTTATAGCCGTATAGCTGAAGTCAAGTGTAATGTGGTTTACCTCGGCAGATGAGTTCTAGCAGGCGCACAGGCCAGCTACAGGCCTTGCTGAGGAGGACTTCCATCTGGCCAGCCGAAGCCGTGGTTGTATGTGCACACGGGCTTGGGCTGACCGGATGTGCAAGCCTGGCAGGCGGCTATGGTGNCCAGCCGAAGCCGTGGTTGTATGTGCACACGGGCTTGGGCTGACCGGATGTGCAAGCCTGGCAGGCGGCTATGGTGTGGCATGGGAGCGCACTCAGCTTAGGCGAACCGCTCGGCTGTAGTGTGTGAACTTGTTGGCAGCTGTGAGGGCTGGTAGGAGTGAGAGTGGGTAAATGCAGGTGCTGACGACTGCGTAGCAACTGACCAGGTAGANGCAGCTGTGAGGGCTGGTAGGAGTGAGAGTGGGTAAATGCAGGTGCTGACGACTGCGTAGCAACTGACCAGGTAGAGAGTGGGCACATAGGAAACGCAGGTTTGTGAGCATGGCTTGGTAGGAGTGATGTGCTTTGTGCACAGCATTCTAGTGTTATTGAGCAGCACATTGTACGCACGGTGTGAAGAGAAGTCAAAGGGCTGAATAAGATTTATACCAGTAAGAAGCATGTAGACTACAGAGGATACGTATGATTTAACTGCTGGCTAGTTTATGTAAGTTTGGGGACTCAACTCAGCATAGATTATAAGAACCCAGTTTAAGTCGTAAGTCTTCTTTAATTAAAAGATTATGTTGAATAGTTGAGCATGGCATACGATGTGTCCCGGTAAAGTTCTCGTTACACAGATTGGAATAATGTTTTGGTTTCAATAGGTTTGCTTGTCCATGGTGGTTTATTGGCATTATCGTTTTTGTATCTTTCGGTATGAGGCAGGCATTCGAAGGAATAATTAAATGTGGAAATTTTATAAGTCTCGTCTGAAGGTCCGTTCTTTTTCGTAACTGAAGAGTGCCTTGTATTTTGGTATATCTAACTTGATAGGTTGTTTATTTTTTTATGTTTTTAAAATGCTCAAGGATTGTAACAACTTGTACTAAGTGTTATTGCCTAGTAAATGTCCAGAAACTTAACTTCTAAATCTTTTCATTGGTTAGAAGTTAGATAACCCTCTTTCTGATCTTTATTTACAGTATTTATTTTTAATGTATCTTATTGATCCAGTAGTTAAAGTTCCTCTTCAGATTGGCTGTAAATTTATTTGTGGTTTTGATGGTCAGGTGCCGTAGTATGGTTTCTTGCCGACCTATATAGCAAGTGGCGGACGCCCCCATGTTTTAAAGAAAGAATGGTTGCGTTAAAAAAGTTTCTTTAATCCCTACAGTATTTTTTAAATGATACGTAATGGCACGACACCTTCCCCTTTTTATTTCTTTCCTCAGCCTCTATGCCTTCCACTCCCTCCTCTACTCCCCTGGTTACTTCTTTTCCCTTGCCACCACCCTCCTTCCCTGCTCACGTCCTTTCTCTGTGTCTGTTTTGTGTTCTCTCCATCTCTCTTCTTCTATCTCCCTCTCTCTATCTTTCCCCCATCCTAATTTCCCCCATTACAATATACAAAGACCACCTGGAGCCACAGATGTCGTTGAGGCTACAGCGCGCGCCTCACCAAGGCAAGTCTTTTTTCGATTCCCGGCGGGGTTACTCCCGCACCTTCGCATGTTAGAATCGTACTGGNCGCCTCACCAAGGCAAGTCTTTTTTCGATTCCCGGCGGGGTTACTCCCGCACCTTCGCATGTTAGAATCGTACTGGTTGATGTCTTTAATGAGCGGGTTTTCTCTAGGTTCTCTCATTTCCCCCGGCCTTGAATTCCGGCGCTGGTCCACATCCACCTCGTTTCACCCATGTTCGCTCTCGCGACCTCGTTAAGAGCTGCACAAACCACTTCATGCCACAAAGACCACCTAAGAGTGGATAGGGTACTAGTTCAGAACCAAAAGTGAAGCACTGAATTGAAAATATTCGTGCCAGTGACAGATTCTCCAAGTATGGAAAGTAGAGGACGCAGATCAACAGTGAATAACAACGATTTAAAGGTATCTGTGCAGGAAAAAAANCTCCAAGTATGGAAAGTAGAGGACGCAGATCAACAGTGAATAACAACGATTTAAAGGTATCTGTGCAGGAAAAAAATTTTATCGCCATGAGGGATCTTGCCCGACAATTCAACATTCCAGTCCAATCATTTCCAGCCATCCACAGAAAATAAGGTAAGTGAAGAAGTGGATAGGTGGAAATCACAACTGAGAAAGCAATTTAATCTTAATTCTTTCCAAAACTAAGAATTATCCACACAGGGTTCTCTACACGATTAATAAATAATGGTTTGTTTGTTAAATGCTTTGTGGGCACTGGCTAATAAGAAGGTTGGTTGGGGTGAAGAGGGGAAAATTATTGTGCATTTACCGACATTACAGTTAGTGTTCCACATGGCCTCCCTTTTGGGTACTGTGGATTTTGGGGCCACCGGGGATGGCCCACTACTGTAGGTTCTATTAGTCATGTAATTCACTCACGACCAACTGGCCCATAGATCCTGTGGCCCTGAGCCTTGGTCATTCTTATTAATGGAGAACAACATTTTGGTGTTCAAAAACACAAACTCTGAGGTGCCATTCCCCACCTCCCGCCACCAAGCCCTTTAGGAAGAAATTTTTTAATTGGGAGTAGGGGTATGTTTTGCCACTTCAGATTTTTTATTAATTAGTAATTTTTTTTTCAATTCGCTGTAGATGGTGCTGTAATCGGTGCAAAGTAGATCATGCTTGGTTAGATCAGTTGTTGGAAACTGCTACATTTCATTCCAGCTGGAATCCACGATACAAACTACCACAAAAAAAGTATGTTCGACCTGTGTTAGATGACATGACAGGCAGATGTTAATAATGTTTGCAGTGGGTCCCTTGCATCTCATCATGGAGGTGCTTCTATTTGGTGAGTCCCCTTGCCTCTCACTTTCAGAGTGAGTAATTTAAATTATGAAATGATGGCCTCCAACTTCGATGCATTTAGTAAACCTTCCTTCAAATGATGATACAGAATATGCATGTATGTCTGTATCTATATGTGCACAAGTAATTCGCATTCGTTCGATCATGTTGTCGAGATACACCTGATATAATATCGCACATGCTACTGCTGCATAATGTGTTGTGCAACTGTCATGTTGAAACCACATGGTATTTCGCTGTTCGAGTCTTGGCTTAAGTGTTCAAACAATGTAGATAGGTCGTCTTGCAGAAAGTTACTGCATATTTCACAGTTAAAGAACTTGCAATGAAATAGGTACCAATAAGTCTGTGGCCTTACACCACACCAAACATTTACAGACAACAAATGCTGATATTCAACTTGACACAACCATTGCGGGTTTTTCACGCCCCAATAATGCATGCTGTGTCGATTTACCTCAACATGGTTTGTGAAAGTCGACTAATCAGGGAACAATGACCCGCGAAAGAAATCCGGGCTGTGTTGTTTTTGTTGCAGTGCCCATTGATAAAGTGTTACCAAAATGTATTTTGGACATCATCGCCATGTAGTTCGTAATGCACAGAATAAACATGGTAGGTATGCAATGTATGATGCTTTAGTATTCTCCAAATACTAGGTTGCTATATTCCGCTATGGCGAGGTATTTCTCGTGTGCTTGCGTGAGGGTTATGCGCCACCGCAGCTGGCACTGCTACTTTATTATTTTGTCCAGTGACTGTTGCTCTACGCATTCATTTTTTAGGTTGCACACTTCCATCGGTACTTGACTGTTTAACAGCTTGGAAAAACGACGTGCGTAACGGCACCCTGTCTATAAAACGCTCAACTAACAGGATGGCAGCATTGTCGATGCTCCGTCCACATTCAACCATAAATTCAAATCATCTCTATTTTCTCTTGTGTAAATAAAGATGCCATACTTGTGGAGTATCAAAAGCACCCCATCCCTCACCCCGACAACGGAAATATGACATAAACTAAACATCAAACTTACAACAAGGCTATCTGCCTCCAGCAGGTTTAATAACACGTCAGTTCAAATCACGGATGTGTGTTGGGGATTTCAATAACAAATAAACAACAAGGAAATATACCAAAAGGGAACACTGGTCTCCTCGACAACACGTCGTGGGTACTGGCACTGGTGATGTACAGTCGTGTTCCCGCAGTAGATGTCCATGCTCTGTTTTACCCGCATTACAGGGAGGGATGCACGAATGCGACGTAAGAGACAAGCACGCGATTGCGCCGTGTGACGGATCATAGCGCACCTCCCACATGCTGTACCTACTACGCTGTCTCTGATGACACATCACATGTACATGTTTCGTTACAATTGTGTAAGTTTTACCATATGGTAAATGAATCTCTAATGAACGATGATGTTTCCCATTTGCAATGTTTCTTCTGGTGAAAATCAATGGGACACGTCGAAAAGAAGCATCCGATGGTGGGGGCCAAGAGGACTCTCTGCATCCATTTATTTATTAAATTTGTATGTATATAAACCTTACAGGTTACTTATTGCAAATGATGGTGCATAATTCATTACACCAAATACCTAGAAGCTTACCCACTTCTCGCTGCCTGTAACGCCGTCTAAAACGTATCGAACAAAATGTGTAAGTCACACGCGCGGTTGTTTGTTTCGCATATTCCTTGGGGGATGAAACGTGGCGGTTCCCAATTGATGTAACCAAAGGCAATGTACTTTGCGCCGATTACAATGCCATATACAACGAATCGCAAAAACTGTGTCTAAAACATATTTCATGTGTGTTGACATAGAATCTGAATCTGCAATAAATATGGGAGGTTTCCTTTTGATATTTGAATGTTGCTCTCCTCTTCACCCCAGACGGAGAGACGGTGAACTAACGTTTGTGGATTTTAATAACCCCCTCCCCCCACCCCATAAAAAGTTATTATGCTTTAATTGGACGATTTTGTTGTACAGTGCATCTATTTCGCGTTATTCTATACTTTCATGTGAAATGAATCACCTGGTATACATGCCAGTATATTAATAAAACATTGCGCTATACAAGTTTTGTGTTTTATTGTACGCCACTTTTCTTCGCAGGAGTATTGCAAATATGTAGCCTCCATATTCAACATATTCATACACACATCGCCTAATTGAACTGTGTCCGCCTAGCCCACAGTTTTGCTACCAAAATCTCCTACAGATATACAAAAAGGTTCCACAGAATCATGACGAAGAATACAGGCAAGATACTGGCTTTGTGTGTTACACAGCAGGATGATTCACGAGGAGTCACCACCACTCCTTACATCATTTGGAGCTAAATATGTCATATAAATGTGGGTCCTATCCCCAGTATTTACAGAGTAATCTGAAACATTTGAAGAATGGCGAATAAAATAATAACCCTTTCAGAAGTAAATACAGTGATGTTTTATCAGAAAGTATTGTTTACAGTTGAGCATCACAATTACGCCAAACAAGCTTTCAAAAGATGTTCAAAAATGTTTTCGTCTACTTCCATATATTTGGCCGCACGCTTATGAACCACACTTGTTGCTCTATGTAGCTGCACACAGCTGTCTTTGATTTCTGGAGCGGCATCAATGATACACACAAGTAGTTCCACGGTGTTTGTGCAATCCTATGGTAAACAATATCCTTCATCCATCCCCATACGCAAAATCTAGTGGTGATAGATCTGGCGATTGAGGAGGTCAGAGGTTAAAACCACCTCATCCTATCCATCTCTCAGGGAAATGCACATTTAAGTGTTCAACCACAGCACGGTTGAAGTGAGGAGGTGCACCATCATGCTGGAAGATCACACAACGTCTCACTGCTAACTAAATATCCTCAAGTAACAGCNGTTGAAGTGAGGAGGTGCACCATCATGCTGGAAGATCACACAACGTCTCACTGCTAACTAAATATCCTCAAGTAACAGCGGCAGTCCTTCTTGCAAGAATTGCAGATACCTCATACCTGTCAAGCGTCGCGGAAAAATGAATGACCCAATTAGCTGATCGTGTAGGACACCATACAACACATTCATGCTGAAACGGTGTTGAAAANAGGTCAGAGGTTAAAACCACCTCATCCTATCCATCTCTCAGGGAAATGCACATTTAAGTGTTCAACCACAGCACGATTGAAGTGAGGAGGTGCACCATCATGCTGGAAGATCACACAACGTCTCACTGCTAACTAAATATCCTCAAGTAACAGCGGCAGTCCTTCTTGCAAGAATTGCAGATACCTCATACCTGTCAAGCGTCACGGAAAAATGAATGACCCAATTAGCTGATCGTGTAGGACACCATACAACACATTCATGCTGAAACGGTGTTGAAAANCGGAAAAATGAATGACCCAATTAGCTGATCGTGTAGGACACCATACAACACATTCATGCTGAAACGGTGTTGAAAACTCCTTTCCACTGTAGAGTGGGTATGCTGATTGTTGAATTACTCTGTAAATATAGGTAATAGGACCCACATTTATGACATTTTTTGCTCCAAATGGTATAAGGAATAAGCCCTGTTAGTGGTAGTAACTCCTCGTGAATCAGCCCGTATAATTATCCCTCGGAGGTAGCGGCCACGTAACTTGACTTCACATTAGAGGTATAGGCTGTTTATGATAAAATGAGAACTTTTGAGGTCCTAGTTACTTTTTATTTCAGCCATTTGTATCTTATAAAAAACTATTTAAATAAATATTACCATTTAAGTTAAAATCACGGTGTGTAGATTCCACGACACTCGGAAGTTAAAGTCTATGGATAAAATAAAATATATTTATTGACTATTATTCCAAATGAGAGGACTATTAAAAGTGCTCATTTTAACAAGAATAGCCTATAGTGGGCATCATTGAATGTTGTCCTATGCTCCTCATGGAGAAATCATCGTACTGTGTAGATATTGACGAAATACACCAGCAGTGAGTAAGATGAACTTCTCTTTAGCCAATAGAGAGTGTCATATTTCACATATTGACAGATACCATACCCATGTCAATTATAAAAAATCTAGAAACAGTTGTGTTTAGAGCGATCTGGTGCAATATATTTCAAATGGGAGGTGTTTAGCTATGTATGGGGGTCTTCGGCTCGACTCGGATGAGCTCGGCAGTCTTCGGTTCGTCTCAGGATTGCCGATCGTAGCCGAAGGTGCTCAGCAGTTAGGACCACTGACCATATATGCATACCCGTCAATTTATACGAGCCAGTGGCTATACTCGTTTTATAGGCTTACGGTATGACAAATCTGATTTCTGTATTTATCATCAGATTTTAAAAATTATTATTTTTTTATTTAAAAAAAAATTATTTTCAAATATAGTTTTTTTTGTACCGAAATTGTAAATAGCATATTGTGGAACCATGAAAAAGTCTCTCATTCAATTACTACATTTCCAGTCTCCTCTATTCAAGTCTAATGTATATTAATGTGACTAATCCAAATCCATCATGCGAGTAACGATCATCTGCACAAATATGTTATAATCATAGTAGGAGTAGAGGGATTATGGGGACTTTGGCACATCGGAACCTGGGACCAGAGCATCGGAGCTTATAGTGCTGTCATTCTGTTCGGTTGGCGGCCATATTGGATTCGAGTGATTCTGACCCTGACCCCAGTGTCCTTTGACCTTGAAACCCCTTAAAATCCAAAAAATGTACAAAAAATAAAAATTTATTTAAAAATGTATTAAACATTTATTATTAAAAGCTATTAAAGTTTATTTTTTAAATTATAAAATTTATTGATAAAAAATATTTNGTTTTCAACACCTAGGTGGTGCTAGTGTATTAATTACCAGATTACACACAAGGCAGCGCTAACTTCTCGATTAAGCCACGCTGTATGCGCGTATCTTTACTGGAATTCATATTGTGGTATGAATCTGCATGGTGGACCAGCATCTCAGGAATAAAACTGTGCTTTAATTGGCGTAATTCATCAACAGAGAATACTATTGACACCTGCTGGATTAGAGGCCGCGCATATACATACACATGTTCGCATGTCACTTTTCATTCGTATTAAGTCATGTAGCAATGTAGTGTAACTCTGCCGGGGAGGACGGGGGTGTGTTTTACCGTGGATCAGATATATCTCTTAACGGAGCGAGCGCATGGTGGATGTGCCTCTATGCTAGCGTCTTCTCACGGTATATAATTATTTTCCCCGCAAAACTTACTATATGTACATTATTTACGTGTATAAAGAGTTTTACTTCCGGACATTGGAGCTAGAAATATCGCTGTACGTGGAGTAACCATATGGATATTTTTTCCTCTCCCTAAATTTCCTAATGTACTGATTCTAAAGTTGGGAGGAAATGCTTTTTAATTATGAGCGTCTATGCCTTGGTGAGGGGGAATGCATGGGATCCTTCACGGTGCATATCGCATACCGCAGGGGTAGCGAAGTGATTCTAACTCTGTTTATGGTTTTTTCGAGCCATGCTTACTTTATAGAAAGCTGTATAACACATCTTTACACAGCACATGATTTTTTCTAACATAGTAATTCAAAAAAATGTTTTGCTGAGGTAGGGGGCATGCATGTTGTTTAGAGGAGAAGGGGCACTCGATGATTGATTTATCGTTCATGTTTACCCCGATAAACGCCCTTTGTATGGTTCTTTCTCGTGATGTATATTTCCAGTATGTGGTTTTACAGTATTTTAGTTATATTGCCTTTCGTTTCGAATANTGGTTCTTTCTCGTGATGTATATTTCCAGTATGTGGTTTTACAGTATTTTAGTTATATTGCCTTTCGTTTCGAATACCTTCCTTTCGTTGAATGTGGTCAGTTTGCCTAAGCTGCATTCGAGCCATATATTAAAATTTATTGGTGGTGTGTTTTTGTGGAGAGCCAGCAGCGATGTTTTCTCCCATTTGAGCTAAACATGTGCAAATATCCTTCGAATACCTGCTCTCGTTGTATGGGCATAGAACTTTAGACTGTGATCGAACGCAGTTTGGGCCTCCACGAAACCATACAGTAATTGGTTGGGTCTGGGACGGTGCTAAGAACCCGCAGATGGTTGCTGGCACGATGGTGGATCCTCATCGTGAACCCTTGGTTTTGAAGGAAGTACACTCATGCCCTGCTGTGAAAGGGACTGTACACGACGATTTTTGGCAGGTGAAGATCCTACAGCGAGAAATTAACGCCACCTACGTGTTGAAAGTAGAATCCAGAATCCAATATGGAGGGTGCCGACTTCACCACCTGTACTTTAAAAACATACACAAATATGGCTGCGGCCTGGTGGCTAAGTAGGCAGCTCGCCTGGTGATGAAATCGGTAATTAATACCCTAACACCACCTAGATAGTGAAAATATAAACAAATGACAAACGAAAAAAACGAGATGGTGTGTTGAGGGTAGGTAAGAGAGAACGTCAGCTCGCCTGGTGGCTAAATCGAGAAGTTAGTACTGCCTGGCGGGTAAACTGTTAATTAATACACTAGCACCACCCAGGTGTTGAAAATGTAATTATATGAAATCCAATATGGCCACCTCCAGCAATGTATAAACAACTGACCAACGAAAAACCCACTGAGATGGCTGCATACTACTGAATGAGCAAAGGCGACGGGTTGGAGGTAGTGGGGTAATTGGGCAATTAATTATATTGGAAGAGGTTGGTGCGAACGCGACTAATTGGTAGAACGAATAATCACATAAACATACAGTAAATAAAATCTTAGTTTCATATATATGCGTACAGAACAGTCGAGGGAAGAATAACTTGAAGATTCTGACATTGTGTAATAATTAGACTTGAAAAGATGAGACCATAAATGTAGTAACTATATGATAGACTTTTGCAAGGTTCTGCAATATTTTATGTACAATTTAGACGCAAATTAAATAAATATATATTTTTAAAATAATTACTTTAAATTTAAAAAAATTATTTTTAAAATTTGATAATAACTACATATTTTCGGTAAAACCAATATGGCCACTGGATAGGTATGCATATATGGTCAGTGGTCGTAACTGCTGAGCACCTTCGGGTACTATCGGCAATCCTGAGGCGAACCGAAGACTGCCGAGCTCGTCCGAGTCGAGCCGAAGACCCCAAGCCATAGCCACACAGCTCCCATTTGAAATATATTGCATCATATCGCTCCATACACCACTACTTCTGGGCATGGGTATGTCTGGGACGCAGCGGTGTGTTTTATGTGAATGCATCTGCATTACCTGGTAATATTTTCTTGGGGATACAGAAATGAAAAGGTAACGAAATGGATACTTGAATTTAATGACTTTGCTCAATATATATACAGTAGATGAGAGCTTTCATATACCACCAAAATCAGCATACTATCACATAGGATTCATGAGATACACTGCCCGAAAATTTTAACTCGTGCCCAAAAATTCTGTCAGTCGCCGCGGNTCATGAGATACACTGCCCGAAAATTTTAACTCGTGCCCAAAAATTCTGTCAGTCGCCGCGGGTCTCCACCCACGCCTCGCGCATGTGTAGAGCCAACTCATAGTAATGTTCTCATCGTAGTCCATCCAGTCGAACGAGACAACATTTATTTAAACTGTGTTATTAGCCACTAAGTTATATCATCGAAATGAATCAGCCTGCAAATGTTGCATCGTCATATTCATCGTGGTACCCCAATTGTCAGTCTAAGATGTATTACCATAAAAAAAACTATACCACTCATGCTTTATTAATGCGACTTTTCACTGATGTAACGAATTTGTAATCATTTTCTCTATATGCAACTATTACATTTGTTAAAAATTGGTCCTGTGGTTTATTTCATTGTAGGCGTCAAACTATACGGTGTACCAGAGGATCTCTGCTATGATGAAGCAGACGAAGCCAGATGTGTTCACGAGCACGAACCAGGAAGGCGTAGACCGGGTGTTGAAGGAGCATGGCAAGTACGCCTTCTTCATGGAGTCCACGAGTATAGAGTACGAGATAGAGCGGCACTGCGAGCTCACGCAGATCAACGGTCTGCTCGACAGCAAGGGATACGGCATCGCCCTGCCTATCAGTAAGTGCCTGTAACGACTCCGTTATTCACTACCGATCTTGACATCAACCTCTAGTACAAATCCCTTCCACCGATCAGTAAGTTCATGTAACTGCTTCACCATTTACTTACCGATGTTGACATGATCCTCTAGTACAGATCATTTCTGCCGATCAGTAAGTTACTGTAGCTGCTATGTCATTCACTTACTATTAAAATTGACATTTAGTGAATAAAAACTTTTATTAATGCCGACATTTGAAAATTTTGGTATGTACGCGACAAAATATGGACATGAGATAGCTCTTAGCATACTAATTACTAAAGCTACAAATGTATTTGTTTGCATAGAAGTAATTGCCATGTGATAAATATAATGTTTGCAAGAATTTTGTTGGGCACGTCTAAAATTTTCTTTGTAGTTTCATACAATTCCACAGAGAGCATTGTCAGTGCTACTTGCCTGTTGTTTAAATTATTTATATTGCTGTCTCGTTCCATTTTTCGGAATAGACAGTCGTGTGCACATTACTGAATTTCGCATATTTTTCCTCTGAGATATATTTTATTTATTACCCGCTAATGGTTTTCTTTGTTGATTAGTATTCAACGTCAGTAATAATTCCACATTTAGTAAAATCTACTTTGCAATGAGCTACACCTAAATATGCTAGGCTTTCTACAATATGCCTGTTGTGCTATTTATGGGCGTGAAACCATACACTACAGCAATTTCAGTTATATATTTTGAATGTGTAATTACAAGCTTCGAAAAAGTTTTGTTAAGTATCTAATTTTTGTGTCACACTTACTTACTTAAGAAATAAATTTTCTCGATATGAATGCACTGTTTCTCATGAATTGGCGGTAGATTGAGTGCCATAAGAAGAGGGTGGCAATATAATTTGGAGTTTACCGAGTTGGGAAGGGGTTGCTGCCAGAAGTGCGTCAGAAGAAAAAACTGAAATACGAGGATAATAAAACATTGTTATCTTACGAAAATTACGAATAAATAATACATAGATGTAACACATGTAAAAATAAGGTTACCAAGTTTTACCGATCTCACAATGCCATCTCTTGTCATAACAACATATACATATACAGATAGCTGTTTTCGGCTAGGCTTGGATATCTGTTCTTACAAAAAAACATTCGGGAATTGACACGAAACAGATGACTGCTACCACAGGGCGTCAATCCAAGAGAAGACTCTTGTAGTTCTAAAGTATTTTTCCCATCAAGTACTGACTTATCACCATCTTTCCACTTTAAAGTCCTGCGCTAATTAAGTGAAGCGGCTAAAAAAAAAGTGGCACTGTTTGTTGTGTACTCTTGTTGCATTCAGTCCCTCAGTGAAAAACCATCCTAAAAACCAAATTTTTGTCTTGAAATTTATGGAGGAGATTAGTAGAATATCGTATAATGCAGAAAAATTACAAACAAAGAAAATTGATTCTAATTTTAAACTGTTAGTGTTACAGCACGTCATCAGGTAGCCATGCCCCCCAAACCGGGGCCATGGCTACCCAATCCCTTTCTGCCGCGATGCATGCCTCCTTGCACGAATCCCTGTAGGCATATGGAGCCCAGCTCTGAAACGCACTTAGCTCCCATGCCTACCTCAGATACAGTTAGGAAAAAAACAGCATATCATTACGAGCCATCAATGAAGTGTCGGTTTATCAGTGTTTAAGATATGCAAAAGTTGCAGGACGAGAGTTCGTCAGTCACTATAGATTATGTACTCGCTTTCTGGTGAAACACTTGGCAGTTGACTGGGAACTGCCAGTAGCAAGATGATGTTCATCTAAATAGATAAATGAAGCAAAAATGTATCAAACATGTAAGCAATAGCCCAGTCAGTTTTCAGCATTATGAAATTTTTATGAAAAATATCTAAGCTTGAATTAAATGACTTTCACAAAAATTAAAAATTTAAATAATTTAATTTAGGTGAAGCTGGAATATTTCCCAAACAAAGGTAAGATAATAAATTACATTTAATTTTTAAATGCTTATGTCTTATGGTCTTGGGTACTTGACCGCATTTTAGGTACCATAAAAATATATAAAATAGCACGAAAATTGAATAGAGTTGAGTTAAGACTGCATAGCATACATTATGATGAGACATGCGAGGTTTCAGCAGGAACTCAAGTCCCATGTGTACATGATGTGTGTTGCTAGACTCGCCGTACAGGACGTTCGTGAGCGAGGCGGTGCTGAAGCTGTCAGAGAATGGCAAGATCAAGGACATCAAGGACAAGTGGTGGCTGGTGAAGAACGGCACTGGCTGCAGTGAGGTACCGTCATTACCAAGAGTGTTAGTATGATTGTGTGGGTGGCTCCCGCAACCAGGCAGGGTCTGCGCGTATTATCGGAGACCTTGGCTGCCTTGAAGAGCCAGCCCAAGGATGGACTATGTAGGTAAAAGTGGAAAAGTGCCGGAATGAAGATGAGGGAAGAAACATGAACACCCAAAAAAAAAACGTCACCACATCATCATCCATCACCCACCTCCACGATAACCCCAATCCAAGACATTTCCATCCTCCCAGGTTTCAGATCGAATCGAGCATCTAGTAGGTTGCTCACTAACGAACATGTTTATGGGTGTCTCAGACAACAACCGAGGTTTAGTAGACTTGTAACTAGAGACTGCACTCCACTGGAAAGACTTGCTGTGCCAAGAATATTAAAGTAGAAAGCGCCTAGTTCTTTGTCACAACTAACAAATAAGCAACACAGTGTAAATTATTGTTTGGCCTTAGTTTGGGAACCAAACTACAAAAACAGTATTCAGAGTATAGCCCTTTCCCTTTACAGTTGTTCTATGAATCTGTCGCCTGTCTTCAGAAGATCAATATTAATGACAAACAAACTCAAATAATCTCCTTCAGGGATTTTATTTTCACCCTGGAACACTGTCATGGGGGCAAAAATAATTCGCCTATTGCACAGGCCTATCTCTTTGAAAACTAGTGGAAATATTGTGAAACTCAGTGATGGAAAATTGGGGGAGAATATTTTGTCCATGACATGCCTCCAGCCGAGTTTTGGCGTCCAAATCCTTCCCAGCAGACCTATTAACAGATCAATGCGGCACCAGACCAGGTGGCAGAAACCCAAAGCATTTGGCCACTGCCTCGCAGTAAGCTCCAGGACATCATGGGGACTCGGTGAAATATGTATCTCAGTGTTAGAACCTGGCATGCCGTGCAGCTATATGAGCCTTGGTCAACCCAGTCTCAAGGCATAAAAGAATAATTTTTGGTATGTGCATGTAACACTGCATACCTCAGCACATTTGCCTGGAGACGACAGACATTGTATACCAGTTCCCGAAATGTCACTTCTCACATTTGTAACTGTCTGCGTTGACTTTGTTGTATCATTCACAATTAGTTACATACAAACACTAGTCTCGTTTGTCTGAATTCTCGCCTTTGATTTTCTATCTAGGTGACTCAAAAATGCCTGTGGAAGTATCAATATACTATTTTAATGCACTTGAGCACAGCTTATCTTTGCTGTCTGCATCTGTTTGTCATATTCTTGATTTTCCCAGGCATACAAAAACCTCTGCAGTTGTGTATATCCAGAATCATCAGTTTATTTATTTACTTACTGCATGTAAATTATCATTCAGAGAACATTATAATTGCGATATCAACCTGATTGACAACTCTGGCAGCACCAAAACAGCCAGGGAAGTTCATCAACAAACGCGTACTGTAAAAGAATGTAGAAGGAAGTCCACAAGTTGGTCGAAAACTACCCACAATTGTGTTGCCAGAAAGCAGGCTTGACACGCAAGAGAAACTCCATCCTAAATAGCCTTGCCTTCCATATGGACAGTTACCATCGACCTAATTATATTTTTTCCTCGTCTGAGAACTAAGAAGTACAAGCATGTGGCTCATTCAGTTCAGAAACCTAAAGTAATAAATGTACTTTGAACAACAATATGCCAGGTTAGAGTATAACATGTATTGCCTAACTGAAAGTGGTTCTCGAGCCAGAAGTTAGGGGTGGCATCTGGCATGCTGGCAGCGGGAACCCAATCTAGAACTCCTCACAAGTATAATCCCAGGCAAGTCTTACAAACACCTTAAGAAAGGCATGCCATTAAGCAATCGTGACAACCACAGGGGCTGGGACAAATATTTTNCAAGTCTTACAAACACCTTAAGAAAGGCATGCCATTAAGCAATCGTGACAACCACAGGGGCTGGGACAAATATTTGATAACCGTTTTTTCTCACTACACTTCCGATGGTACGTATCTCTCAGCTCTAGTGAATTATGCCTCGTTTAATGCCTTATATCGTGGGCTGTAATTGTATTATTTTATTCCATTCANCTCTCAGCTCTAGTGAATTATGCCTCGTTTAATGCCTTATATCGTGGGCTGTAATTGTATTATTTTATTCCATTCAGGTGAGCCATAAGTACTTGTTCTTTAACAGCTTACAACTGCTACTCTAATGAGATCAACTGCTCAGTCTCCATTCACTTTTAAACTTTCTTATGTATACTTCTGTCTCACCGAGCATACTGGGTTACCATGTATTTGTTTACTAAACATGTTCGGTTACAATACATATTTGCAACAAGAATGCATTTGTTACATGTATATTCTATTACCACACTGTTACCAAACATATTTTACTTCCAAGCACGGTTGGTTACCAATAATGATTTGTAAAAAGCTTGTTTTGTTACCAAGCATATTTGATTACCACATTAGGTTATCAAGCATGTAAGTTTACCAAATATTTTCGGCTACCAGGCTTATTTAGTTAATAAATATGTTTGGTTCCCGGGCATCTTTGGTTATCTCACGTGTCCAGTTACCGAGCTTGTTCGGAGAGGATGTTTGGTTATGGATCAGTATCACAAAATAACTATAACTTGTTTTGTCGAGCGAGTCAAACACACAGCACAGCCTGTGTTCCTCAAACGCAATAAAAACAGAAGAATTAATTTTTTTGAGGAAAATTTGCAAAGTTGTCAAGCCATTTGACTTTGTATGAAATAAAATACATATTTTAGGATGGTACTTGCTATGATAGTGGTACAAATCTGGAACTTTAGTAAAATACTTCTTAACAAAAGAGAGTGATTGTGCATTAGAGCTACTGGCACGTCCGCGATACGTTGAAACCATGATGGTGTTGCAGATAAAGGTGGAAGAAGAAAATGCTGATGAGCTGACAATGGCGAATGTTGGTGGTGTCTTCCTCGTGCTCATGGTGGGCTGCTTTGCTGCCTTCCTTGTTGCGATCCTGGAGATGTTGTGGAACTGTAGGAAGATCGCTGTGGAGGAGAAGGTATTGTTCAATAATAATAAGTAAGTTCATCTTCTACATCAGGAGTCCCAACTCTGGCTAAAGACCATAAGTGGCAGGCACAGTGCTGTGGTAATGGGTGGTCCCACCAAGAATGCCTGTTTGATATGTGTTAAGCCACAGGGCACAACATGTGTGTGTTTTAAAACTTTCCTAATCTGTGGTCACTTGTTCACCTTGCCCACCCTGTGGTTTCACCTATGCTAGATTCTCCACGAAAGTTCAGTACATTCAACCACACTTATGTAAAACAAATTGCTCTGGTAAAGGATTTTGACGAGCCTTGATCAGTTATGTCACTCCTCAATTACCCAATACTGTTTCTGCAGATTGTTTCGAGGCTGCAGCTGGCATAATGACTAGAGTGCTCGCCTCCCTCCAAGGCAATTTGGGATCGATTCTCGATGGAGTCAATCCTAAAAATTCACACATGCTTATCGTGTCGACGATGCTGCTGGTCGACGAGTTTTCTCGGAAATCTCTCATTCCCCCCACTTTTGTACTCTGGTACTGCTCCATGCTCACCTCGCTTTAACCTCATCGGCTCTCATGACCTTGTATTTGAGAGCCACCCAAACCTCTCCACCCTACTGCATATCATTCGTCCAAAAATTCGTGATCCAGAGGATCTGTGGGGATTTTTAGTACCTATGAGAATTTTCAGTGTAATTATTTAAGAATATTTCAGATTAACAATAGCCATTAGTACATATTTGGATAATTAGTGGTAGTTCTAAAGAGCCATTATGGTTTTCAGAAACTATGAGGTTTCTTAAGGAGCATAATTGTTCCTGCATCATCCTACATCTTTTGCTGCGAGCCTTTTGTCTTACCAGCCCCTGCTTCTTCCTAATTGAAGAATGCTATCTGTGAATTGTTTGACTATTTATTTGTGATTTCCATTTATCAGATACCTTATTTACTATCAGTAAGTGAAAAATACACTATTTCTACCTAGTGACCATGATTTCGCCAAAAAAAATCTAAACCGTTCTTCGTATATATCATAGGTTTAAATATTAAATTTAAATTCTTCATGCCAGTGTTTAAATTAATAGTTGCCAATTGTTTCTAACACACATATGTTATTTAAATAAGGTGATTGCACTCTTTGGGTCCATTCTTCTTGCAATTGTTGTAATTGGTTAAATGGTTCTACATTCAGAAAATGTGTACTACTTAAATTGTTTATATGTCGTAAACACTCAATTCAGTTATTACTAAGTTTAGTTCGACTAAAAACTAATTGTGGTGTTTTTGTTAGATAACACCGTGCGAAGCACTGATCTCAGAGCTCAAGTTTGCAGTAAATCTGTCGCAGACAACCAAACCGAACCGAAAGAAGAAGAAGAGTGAGAAGTCCGGCCCCTCTGCAAGCTCTTCAGATTCTGGTTCAGAACTGATCGAAGACAACAATAAGTAGAAACCGCGCAAGACATTCACAGTGTGCCATAATATTTACAAAACTAGTAAACATGTTTTTATACCTATCAAATACAGAAAAAATATGTTAAATGCAATTGTTTACAGTGCGAGGTTTAGTAAAAGTTGCAAGATTTATTTACTTGTGAGCTTTTTTATGGATTCTGTAATACATAACCCTTAAAAACTAACCCAACACACCTCTAATAAGAGCATAAAGATTAATTAAATAATCAAAATAACTTATTCATTAAATTCCAAATATGAAATATAGGAGTAATAAACATAATATAATAGAGTGCAAACTTTATCTCAAAAATATTTTTCTCTTAATTTAAGGACATAGTCATCCAGGGGATGTGAACTGAATGACCCCACCCCCGTTCGTTCTGCTGCTGCACTGGCACCTGCATCAGACTATACTTGCTGCGTCCCGAATGGATCGGCCATTGTCAGGCCATAACAATCTATTGGAAAACACCTGCTACCGCAGTTACTTCTGATACCAACTGTCCATCCTACTTTAAGGCCTTCTAAAGGCATGTCCCCCACTGAGGACATTAATTGTTTGGCTCTATAAAATGTCAGAATATTTCGCCAACTGGCAGAATACAGACAAAATGAAGTATTTCTTGAGCAGTATCGTACTGCGACATATTGCAACTTCCCAGCATGACAACTTTGTCACCCTCCCAGTACTGTGCACGACCATCCCTGGGGTAGCCAGTGTCACTGCATTGTGTGAGAAAATAAGTAATTTACCACAAATAGTGATTTGTATGTACACGCGTATTTCACAATAAAATAACTAACTTATGTGACTCAGGCAAGACTACCACACAACTGCAGATAATAATAGGCTCCTACATTTCGGCTAGGTAAATTAGGAAAAAAAAGTTCTTTAGCGGAAAGTTTAGGTATAGTCGTAATCGTTGTTACTCCTTGTGTTTTTAGGGTCGATGAACACGAATCTGAGGTTTGCTGAAAGAATTTTTGCCCGGAACATTGTTTTTTTTTGGAAAAAACCTCGAAATTTTGGCACTTTTTTTGGTTTTCTGCCTATATCTTGGGAACTATGCGTTTTTTCGAAACGACTATTCTATACACAATTAAAGTAGACAAAATTGCCTACATTTTTTTCCATAACATTTTTTCTACGGCCAACCGTTTCGCCGCTAAAGCGCGCCGACAAATGGGCAAAATTCCCAAAAATCGCAAAAACGCCATATTTCAACTTTCTACGCCCGATGACCGTGGAAACGACTCATGTTATGATAGTTTTGACCATGCATGGTATTGAACTTGATGAAATACACTTAAAAATAAATATGGGGTCCACTGAAATACACTTTGAATAAATATTGGGTCCAATTGTTTTCAAAGAATTGTCTAAAATAAAATTGAAAGAAAGGAGACAAATTAGTGAAAAAAAGTAAAAATCTTCCGGCTTGCTGCACGTCACAAACTCATGGAAATATGGTAAATGAATATTGGAATGAAAGTTTGAGTGTTGGAATGTGGGGTTATTCGTCTTATCCCAGTGAGCCGTTGAAGACCATTCTTTTTTTTTTTTTTGTGGCAGATGGTCGCTACCTGAGGAGGGCCCCAACAGTGGAAGAGAAAGGAGTTGCATCGTTTATTGAAGCCAATAAAAGAAGGAAAGATGGGAAGGGCGGTAGTTTGATGGGACAAACGTCTGTCAAAGTGCATGAAAAGTCTAAGAAATCATATACATATGATCGATCAATTGTTGCTTTTCTGAAAAAAACGAGACGCCAGTACAGCTCAACGAACCCGATCAGCAGTCACTCATTTTTCATTCAGAACTAACTGTTTCATATGTTGATTGAAAAATACTGCTGCGTTTCTGGCTTCAGAATCCAAAATACCTCCAGATGAGCGGGGTGTTGTGTACCAGGTTCGTGATACAACTCAAAGCTTGAGAAACAGTATTGTGAAGGATGCTCAAGATGCAAATGATGAATATGGACGGGCTATACTTAGCTGGATTGAGCATGTTCCCGACTTGGTTGCATACGATGCGCAATACCACAAAAGCTGCCGTACAAAACTATCTGTTAAAGCAAGAAACCCGAAAGTAGTATCGACAAGGCGTGGTCCATTTGCACTTGAAATTGATGTTGCAATGAAATACATATACACATACCTTGAAAGCAGCAATGATGAATGCCAGTTCTCGTTAGATGAACTAATTGAACAGATAAAAGGAGACTATGTGCCAGATGCAAAAACAGTCAAGGCCAGACTTAAAGCCAAATATGGGGAGGATATAATGTTCACGACCAATAAGAAAAAGAAGACTGTTGTTTGTTTTAAAAATATTGGGGAGAAGATAATGAACGATGCATGGTATCAGCATAAGTGTAAGTTTGAAGCAGAAGAGAAGTTTCGTGTAGTGGAAGCAGCTGCAAAAATAATTGTCGAGGAAGTCAGATCGCAGGTTTATGATGTCCGCGAGTACCCGGCTCTAGACCGTTTTCTGGAAGAGGCGGAGTCAGTCATTCCTGATTCACTCAAAAATTTTCTGCATACCTTGATTGTGAAGATAAAGAAGGGGGAACCTACTGATAAATGGGAAAACAAATGCCACACAATTGCTCAGGGTATTATTAGTGCTGTAAGGCCTCGCTCGTTTCTGTCAAATTTACAAGTCGGAATTGGAGCATTTATTTACAAAAAATGTGGGTCCCGGAAGTTGATCGATATATTGAGTTCGTTGGGGTTTTGCTGCAGTTACTCAGAAGCAGTGCGATTTGAAATTTAATCAACCCTGCATTCGCAGAAAAAATTAACAGAAGATGGATTTATTCAGTTCGTATACGACAATGCAGATTCTAAAACTCGAACAATAGATGGATACAACACGTTCCACGTCATGGGAGGAATTTTTACTGTTGCCCCAGCTTCTACTATACCTCCGGATGCAACAATTCAGAGAATGGCACGGATACCAGCTGCAGATGTTGTTGGAAAATATTGCCATGTTAATCTGAAATGTTTCGAGGCAAAAGAGGGTGGTAATGGACTGAAGGCAATAAAGATTGAAGACCTCTCCTACAAGTTTGGGACATCCCAGATCACCTATCTCTCAGCTGCTGAAATTCTTTGGCTGTTCAGCAAACACAAAGATGTGTCCATAACACCGAGATGGAACGCGTTTATGGAACAAGCCACCCAGGGCCTCGCCTTTGAGAAAATGTACACTGCGTGCCTTCCTTTTATTAATGCTCCTCCTTCCGAGTACAACACCATCTACACTGCATTACTGGAAGCAGCAGGGAATTGCAGAGCTAACAAACAGACATTGTGTGTGGTCACATTTGACCAACCGCTCTACTTAAAAGCACGATACATTGTGGCTAATTGTGACGACCCCATGCTTCAACATGTGGTAATTCGCCTAGGTGGATTTCATTTACTGATGTCATACTTGTGTTCTCTCTGTTACCCAATGAATGACAGTGGATGGAAGGATTTATTTCACACCTGCTACGCCATGAATAAAATTGAGAAAATGATGACAGAGCATATGTACTACAGGGCAGTGAGAGCCCATATTTTAGCACATGCTGCCCTTATGAAGTTGTCCTGAACACGATAACCTTCTCCTTGGGAACTGAATCGCAGTTGGAAGAAAGTGTGCATAATTTTGATACATCGGTGATCCTTGCCAGGGACCCCTCTGAATGTCGAGAAATCAGACAGAAGGTGTATGAACAGCTCGAACCTTTGATACAACCCCCATATGATCCAACCTCGAAACTGTGGGTGCAGTACATCTAAATGGTCAATGTAGTGAAATTATTCATTCTGGCTGAGAGGACTGGTAATGGGGAGTTACACCTGGAAACAATATGGAAGATGCTGCCTTACTTCCATGCATCAGGTCATTTTCATTATGCTAAATCCGCACACCCGTACCTCCAGGACATGTTGAACTTGAAGGAAACTATGTCGCCTGATGAATACGAACAACTTGCCGATAATGGCTTATTTACAGTGCGACGGTCAGCCACGAAGTTTTGGTCAGGGACGTGGACTGATATGCTCATTGAACAATTCATCATGAGGAGCATGAAAGTAAATGGAGGCCTGACTCATGGACGAGGGGTAGAAGAAAGCATTCAGACAAGGTAGACCATGTCCTTGGCAGCAGGGCAACACGTTTGCGAGCAAATTGAAAATTTCTGTGGTGTTTCATTTGAAATCTCGCATCAGCATCATGGCCTGGCAGATGAAAGAATCGCTCGTGACAACAAGGATTGTGCAAATATGTATGACAGGTTGCAGGAACATTTCCCATTCTCACAAATCCCCATTTGTTTTCTTTTAGCACAGGAATTGTTGCTGACAACAGGGTCGGCTGCCATCAGGCTTGAGAAAAAGGCATGGATGGCATTATTAAAAGAGCTGCAGACAACTCTAATTTTGGTGATGCAAAATTTCAACGTAATGACCGTGTCCAGCCACCTGCCATAATGAGCAAAACAATAACAGTAGAAAACGAAGTTTTCCCCATTAATCCCACCACGTTGTTTCAACAAATCAGTGTGGTTAAGAATTCAGATGAAGAACTAGCATATTTCTTGACATACGACCCGGGACCTTACTCTTTCTCTCTGTTTGAGAATGGTCCGCGAAAAGGGACCAAATCAAAGTTGTACAAAGAATTCGTCCCCATTCAAAACAAGGACTTCAGCTGTCAGGTGCAGTACGTGATCGATGGTGGGTTCTTGCTTCACAAAGTTGTCTGGCCCGACAACCAATCTTTTTCAAAATATGTGACAGAAACATTGGATACGTTATAACAACATATGGATCCCAAACAAGAGTTGTCTTTGATGGGTACCCCGAACATGCGCAAGGTGGAACGAAAAGTGCAGAAAGGTTTAAAATATCTATGAAAACTAGTTCCGTGGACATCCTCTTTGATGAAACCGACCACAAAGAAAGAAAAATTCCTGGCCAACCCAAATAACAAAAACCGACTGATTGCCATGATAATAAAGAAGCTTGCCTCACACACAACATGACTGCGAAACAAGCAACAGAAGATGTGGACACGCTGATAGTCACAGAAGCGCTGTCACTGGCTAAATCCAAGGAGAGTGTGGTCATGGCGGGAGAAGATGTAGACCTGTTGGTGATTCTGATTGGTTTGTGCAAGGGAAACAACGTTTTCTTCTTAAAGACAGGAAAAGACAAAACTCCATCAACAACATACTCTCAACTCCTCGCTGTAAAGAACAAGACTATTACAGAGAACATTCTGTTCTTACATGCTATGAGTGGCTATGACACGACGTCAGCACCATGCAACCAGGGGAAATTGAAGTTCTTAAAAGCACTCACTAAAAAGCATGACCTTGCTGACGTCGTCAGTGTTTCAAAGACAGCAACGCCACTCCCCAGACCATCGTAGCAGCCGGAGAACGATTTTTGGTCGAAGTATACTGCTACAGTGGGAGGACTCCACCCTCTCTGAACCACCTGCGCTTCCTTAATTACAAGAAGGCAGCGTTCAAGGCTTCGTCAAAAATAACTGCGCCTTCAGCAGCTGCAGCGGCACAGCACAGTTACAGGGTGTACCTTCAAGTGCAGCAATGGATGGGGGTCGAGAAACGAGCTGAGGATTGGGGTTGGAAGAGGACCAGCAACGGACTCGAGCCAATCACGACTCTTCTAGCCCTTGCTCCCCCCGAACTGCTCAAGTTGGTAATGTGCAAGTGCACCAAGACCTGTGCACGGAACTGCAGCTGGCTGAAAGGGGAGGGGGGCTAAAGTGCACTGATATGTGCATCCACTGCATGCACAGATCATGCAACAATGCAGCGGTGCCCCTAAGCGACTATGAGGACGAGGTTAAAGATTGGGCCCAACATTTATTTTAAGTGTATTTCATCAAGTTCAACACCATACATGGTCAAAACTATCATAACATGAGTCGTTTCCACGGGCATTGGGCGTAGAAAGTCGAAATATGGCATTTTTGCGATTTTTGGGAAATTTGCTTATTTTTTGGCGCGCTCTAGCGGCGGAACAATTGGTCGTAGAAACAATTGTTATGAACAAAAAATGTAGGTGATTTTATCTACTTTAATTTTTTTGTGGAATGGTATTTTTTAAAAAAACGCATAGTTCCCAAGATATAGGCAGAAAACCAAAATTTCGAGGCTTTTTGCAAAAAAGAAAAAACAATGTTCCGGGCAAAATTTCTGTCAGCAAACCTCAGATTCGTGTTCAGTGACCCAATAAAACATAAGGAATGACAATGATTACGACTATACCTATACTTTCCCCTTTTTTTCCCCCTAATTTGCCTAGCCTAATTAGTGAGTGCTAGAATACCCGCACAATTATTACATTTTTAATTTGAGTGTTTTAAACTCTTGCATTGTTTTTAGTATTGGTTGTGCTTTAGTTGAAGTAAACAGTACCAGGGAAATCCCCTTGTCTTTCTCGTAAGTAAATTTTTATAGGCATGCCATCTTAAAATGACTAACTTTTGGATTGTTAAAATATACGTGTTTTGTGATACTTGCCCTTTTTGAAAATTTGTAATTTGCGATTCCAACATTTTTGGTGTCAACCTAGGCCAGTTTAAATCGGGCTGTCGCCATGATATTTAGTCTGGCATCGGACGTGATAAAGGATTGCAGCATATCACCACCACACCAGGGTCTGCCACTTATTTAGTGTAGCCAGCCACATGAAGCAAAATAATTTAATTTCTTAAAATCTCTTATATTTTGTTAGCCAAGAAGCAATACCTCCTCAGCCTAATAGGCTCGCCGCACTCCAGGAATGAATTTGTAATAATTTTCTCCTTTGTTCATGTGCCATTTTTCAACTGTATGTCAGCCTACAGCAGGATTAGTGAACCCTTTATAAGTATCTTATATGTGTATTTAGTATAATCCACTTAGGTTTACAGCAGCTAAATGCAATGTAACAGTAATTACATACTTTTCCTCTGTTTATGGTGTGCCGAATTGCCCAGAGAATTCCTCCTCATTATCGGTGTTGAGGAGACTTACATACTCAGTAGGGTTTTCTTTTATGATGCGAGGTTGTGACATACTTCGTAGGCCATCTCCAGGAGCAGTTGGCTGTCGGACAAGCGACCATCAAGAGTGATTATGTTAGATTTGCAGTCGAGACACATCTCTATTATGATATGAATAGATATAATCGAGGGGAATTTTTGGGTGTTGGATTTAAGGTTGGTTTACACGACTAGGCGCCAGCCACTAATTGGGAAGCGATGACAAAAGATGAAACTTTCGGCAGAATGATGTGGCCGGGCACCTAGTCATGATTTATTGCTGCCCGTTTATGTTCGATGAAAGTAGGTGACTCCTGAATTTGGAGGTATTTTGGTTCCTCCATGCCAATGCATCATGTTGATGGTGAAGCAAGCCTATTAAAAGCTGGCCTGCACACCTGATGTAACATTTTTATATTGGTGGGTTACTAGTAACCTGTTTTCCTAAGGACTGATAAGGCATGTATGCTGAATAAAAGACATACTTTGCAAATACATATTTTTTTCATTTTGCTATTAACTGTTATTACACAAATGCGTTGCAGATGGCAATTGAAGTGGGTCCAGGGCCTAAGCCTGCCCTATAGGTTACGAAAAAAGAATGTGTGCATGTGGCTGCAGAACAACATGTTTTACAGGGAAACGAAACTTACTCGGACAATGCAAACCAAGGGGGAGCGAGGTGGCAAACTCTGGGCATAACACAAAAATTATCTTCGTATAAGTCAAGTTTAAGGAAAGCCACAGAACTAGTGCAAAATTGAAAGGTGCCCGAAGTAACATTATACTATACCTACACTGAAGAGCCAAAAAAACTGGTACAACTGTCTAATGTCGTGTAGGGCCCACGCGAGCACGCAGAAGTGCCGCAAGACGATGTGGCATGGTCTCGACTAATGTCTGAAGGTATGCAGGAGGAAATTCACACCATGAATTCTGCAGGGCAGTCCACAAATCCATAGGAGTGCGAGGCGGTGGAGATCTCTTCCGAACAGCACGTTGCAAGCCATCCCAGATATGCTCAATAATGTTCATGTCTTATTATTTAGGTAGCCAATGGAAGTGTATAAAGTCAGAAGAGAGTTCCTGGAGCCACTCCGTAGCAACTCTCGACATGTGGGTTGTCGCATTGTCGTGCTGGAATTGTCCACGTCCATCGGAATGCACAATTGACATGAATGGGTGCAGGTAGATCGGACAGGATGCTTATGTATCTGTCATCTGTCAGAGTCGTATCTAGATGTATCAGGGGTCCCATTTCACGCCAACTGTACACGCCCCATACCATGACAGAGCCTCCGCCAGCTCGAACAGTCTCCTGTTGAAATGTAGGGTCCATGGATTCATGAGGATGTCTCCATACCCGTACACACCCATTCGCCCGATACAATTGGAAACGAGACTCGTCATACCAGGCAGCGTGTTTCCAGTCATCAACAGTCCAATCGCGGTGTTGGCAGGCCCAGACGAGGCGTAAAGCTTTGTGTCGTGCAGTTAAAAACGGTACACGAGTGGGCCTTCGGCTCCGAAAGCCCATATCAATGATGATCCATTGAATAGTTCACACACTGGCACTTGTTGATGCCCCAGTATTGAAATCTGCGCCAATTTGAGAAAGGGTTTCATGTCTGTCACGTTTAATGATTCTCGTCCGTCGTCATTTATCCCGTTCGTTCACGATCTTTTTCCGGCCGCAGCGATGTCGAAGATTTGACGATTTACTGGATTCTTGATATTCACGGTATACTCGTGAAATGGTCGTACGCAAAAATCCCAATTTTATCGCTACCTCGGAGATGCTATGTCCCATCTCTCGTGTGCCGACTATAACACCACGTTCAAACTTACTTAAAACTTGATAACCTGCCATTGTAGCAGTAGTAACCGATCTAGCAACCTTGCCAGACGCTTGTTGTCTTATATAGGCGCTGCCGAGCGCATCGCGTTACTCTGATTGCTTCCATATCTCTGTTATTTGCATACGCACGCCTATACCAGCTTTTTTGGCTCTCCAGTGTACGTCTTTCATGCAGAGTCTCAAACTGAACTTTGAAGCGTATCCGAGTGAGATCACCCAGCAACTTGCCAAAACTTTCTGCAAACTTGCAAAACCTATTTAAACACAATATTACTTGCATGGAAAAGTACTCTACAAATCATATTACATGCATTGCCCTTTTCTAAAATAACAAATGAACAAAAATTCAATTTCATAACATAAATTTAAAATTCTCATTACAACAATATAAATACTAAAAAGTAAACAAGATTTAATAAAATCACTTAAAAACTACTAAAAAAGTGACTTGATGTTGCATTTGGCACTGTATTTGCATTTTTATATAATTTATAAAATCGCACCCGATATTTTGCATACCAAATTTTTCATACTTGCATGTTACACCTTTCATATTAATTTCATACTTTTCGTATTCATTCGCCAGTCGGCTTCAACCCACTGGGAGGGATGTAAAGTGAATTGAGCATCGCTGTATGTCACTGTTTCACACGCGATTTGTCCATTTACACACAAACAAATTTCTGGCAGTTTTTACGCTGCCTTACTTTGCAGTGCACCAGTGGTGGTGAAGTTGTTCTTGGCACCATGCAAACTCGGGATTCGGGAAGGAAAAGACTCTGTACAGTATCAGTGTCTCCGTGCAAAACTGAGGTAAATCATACCCAAACTTCTGCTTCCCAATTCCATATCTTCTGAGTACTTTATCATAACTTGCAACAATAAAATATCTGTCCTACGCCTAGAACTGTAGTCTCAACATCTACCTTCCAATAGTGTGTCCTTTTCAAACCCAAATTCTAATTTCGTGTCCAGCCACTTTGTTATTACAAGTGTCATTGTTCCATGTAGCTATGCTCACATGAAAATATTTAACCCTCCTCAAAAAATTTTTTTTATATATACTTTAATGTTAAATTCATAATTCTCAAACTTTTATTCATTTTGGCCAATAGTAAACTTCAAAATAAATATTTTTTGGGAAATTTGTTATTTTCCTGCCTTTTTCATTGAAATTTCTATGTATACCAACCTTTTCCAAGCCCATAAAACCTGAGAAACGAGCTCAATGTGCCAACAGTGTGATGTGCCTGAACCACCATAGTTCAGCCAGCAAGCTGTGAAACAAGGGAAGACAGACATCTTGTGCAATGAGATGCACATCAGACGACTGTGCATCATGGCAGTTTCACCATCCCTCCAGTGGTGCAAGACCACATGGCATGTGTGTGCGGACGTAACACACACCCTTCCACGGGTCGAGTTACTCCTGTGCATGCACATAGAGGGGGCTAACACGAGTTGCTTAGGTTTGCTAGCCCAGGCAAAACTCAGCTTATCGCTGCAATTTGCCACCCTTACGAGATATCCTGCTCACAGCCACAAAGATGGCCAAGTAAATTGACGAATAGTGAGCTAGGTTCCTAGTGAACTTAGACTTAATTGTGTTCGCTCACTAGCGATACAAAACACAGCCATCTCAATGCAACTGCATTCCGACATTTGCTTGTGTACAAACCCTGAGTGAGCCCAATGATTCGTCGTGGATATTGAACAAGTGAACACTAAGTTCAGCCATGATTCGCTATTGAGCACCATTGCCGGCCAAACTACAAACATTTTCTCATGATGCCTCCAACTCAGGTGTGCACGAGAGTTTGTACACCCCCAGGACCCAAGTGACCATAAATCAATAACAACTTTGAGCTGTGGGAACAACTCTACCCCTGCAAAAACTGAGAGAACCAACAGTACCGTTGGCATAATGAGAATTCAAAATTTGTCAAAATGCTTGCCACCAAAAACAAAAGTGAAACACCTGAGGGACATGACCTGTTGTGTTAAAATATTTGACATCCCCTACCCGAAGGAAAAGTCGAGTTCCCATGGCAAGACTCCACAACAGATACTCCTCTCGCAGCTCAGAAATAGTTATAACCATATGTTCTGCATTTAAGTTTTGTAGAATCAAAAGCCATGTTATGCCCTAATTGCCACTGCAGCATAGCTAAAATTCGTTCGAATAGATTTCATTGATATTCGCCATTTACATCTGTTAACCAAAACATTTCAGCTCGCTTCAACTCACCAAACTGACGAGACAGTTGTTAAAACAGACATTATTATGTGCATAAAGGACATTGAAACAACAACCATAGCTCGTGTTTCTGCTGATCTCTGGAAGGATGCAATATCTGTAAATCCCTTAACACAGGGGCACGAGCTTGTAAAAACTGCTGAGGGTGCTCATAAAATTGGTATGGGAAGGTTAAAAAATGTGAGATTTTTAAAATGCTATATTTAAATGTGGTGTCGCTAAGATCAAAAGTAAGGTGGATGGAAGCACCTGCCTGTTGCTATATTATAAAACACTGCTTGCAGCGCAATCTTGTATCCAAAAGAGAACTAGAGACATAATATTAAGGGTCTAAAGTGATCAAATATAGGAAGTGCTGAGCTCCCCACCTCAAAAACTAAATATTTTTGTTGGTGCTCAATATGTAATGCACCATCGCAGTCGGCGTCTATACCTTGCCATGGTGCAGACGAGGACCAGGGAGGAAGGTGGCTGCATGATGGTCTATCAGTCGCTCTGGTCGGATAATAACCTGTCAAGTTCTGGCAGGTTGTTGACAGTCGTATGGCCTACATCCTGTTTGGCCAATCTCCCCTCTTCCGCCACATTGTTTTGGAAAGAGTTAGGAAGTGGCTTTGAACCATATGTGACTTATGAAGTGCCTCTTTTTAAGGTGTTAGAATATAGGGGACTTGTGATACCCTGTTACTTACATGTTGCACACAGTGTGGAGATGTTCTGGCCTGTCCACACACCATCAAGAATACTTGATAAAAATAACATGTTGCTCTTGGATTGCTGGTTGGTGGGTCCAGCTCCCGACATGATCGTGGTACGACCAGACCTACAATAAGACACAACATAATTTGGTCTGACTGTAATTTATTGTGAATTACAAATGTCACCTACACTCAAAACATTTTCATGGGGCCCAAAAATTTTTAAGCCTGTTGTGGCTAACAAGAAGTGAAAAGCTACTCACTACAATGATAAAACATTGTATACTTTAAATTCCTGGGACATAATGAGCCTGCAGGAAGTGGGGTGGTGCCCCCCTTGAGTGAAGTAGTTAATTAATTAGAAATGTTCCAGTAAAAAGACAAATGTACATGATCAGACAAAAGTTATGCTAGTCCAGGAGGCACTATGCAGCGCGTCCTCCCCCCTTCATAGCCATTCTCAGACTAGTGACAGTAATGCGGACCCACAAGCACTAAGCGAGGGTAAGTTGCTACTATAGAAATAATAACTATTTGTTACGAATACAGATTTAAATATCTATTTTAATGGAAAAGCTCCATTAAATTTATTAAAAGAAACACATTCACCTTGAAATACTAAACATGAAACCTGTTTCATTACAAAATACCATGTTCAGACTGTCCGTGTCAGTACATACTGTAGGCACAACTGAAAAGAAAGATAAAACACTACAAATAACACTATTATTGATTTATATCAATTAAGTACCACTATTTCCCCTGCCATGTGATTTGCTTGGGGTAGGTTAAGTTGGAGAGGTGAAGCCCATGGGCGACTTTGAAGTCAGTTGACATGAATATTCATATGATGTGATACACTCACTGGGAATATTATTCTTTTAATTGAGACTCCACTTCTTGGGGCACATGCATCACTAAATACTTAGGCCGCACAGTGGCATCTGCATTTCTCTGGCATCTGGATCCAAGATGATTGGGGTTGCATTCATTGGGGTCATGTCCTGATGGTGTAGCATTACAGAGAAGCACATGCACCTACCTCATGGAATCTGAACCACGAGTTCGTTCTAGTGTTGCTCACATAGCCAGATCTAAGTTAGGTCACCAGGTCACGTGGTGGCTGTGGAAGCAGGCGCATTCCCAGTTAACATGTCACGATGATGCTGATGGCCACTCCTTAGTTTTTTATGATAATATTAGGCACAGTGACTTACGGTGCATAAAATGGTTACAAGGAGTATGCGAGGTGCGACTCGAGTCACCCAGGTTGACAGAGCAAGATACAAGCTGACAGCACAATGTATAAATATCGCTAGGACAAGAGATGGTCTATGATACAGATTTGTGGAACAGAAGGTGCGCCCCAGAAATGCCACTGGACGAACTTGACCTGCAATACCGCTGGATTTCCGTGACACTACAAAAATTCTTGATGGAATGTGATGATTATTTTTCCTGCTGCCAACAAACATATTTCGCACAAATGTGGCAGAACNTGGTCTATGATACAGATTTGTGGAACAGAAGGTGCGCCCCAGAAATGCCACTGGACGAACTTGACCTGCAATACCGCTGGATTTCCGTGACACTATACAAAAATTCTTGATGGAATGTGATGATTATTTTTCCTGCTGCCAACAAACATATTTCGCACAAATGTGGCAGAACACTCCATACCACAATTTTTTTTTCTGACAATCCCTTAATCCTGCTACACCAGCATGAGCTCCTGCACAGTTCTGTGTCTTCCAGGAGGGGGACACAGAATAACAGTTGGAGAATGGGATGCATCTCGGGGCAAACCCTGCATGCCTTAGGTAAGGTTTGAATTATCAAAATTGGGCGCATGCATTGCGGCTATATCATAGTTGACTGATGCTATGACCACAATTGTTGCCATTAACACGCCCCGACAGAGTAAGGTTCTAGATAGAAAAGCACAGCAAACCAGCACAAAGTGGAGAGGGAACTGGGAAAATTTATGCAACATTCATGCAGGAGAAATATAATGGCTTTCATTGTATGAAGGCCATTATAAATTGGGGTGTTTGTTAGTTCGCGAAGAAAGACTTTGTGAGGTTAATGAGTGATGATATAAAATGTGTAGAGCTGCTGCTGGATTGCGACCAGGGTCGAAAGACGGTAGCGTGACCTGGTGGCGGGGGACAGAACTTCACCACCCGTCCACAAATGCAAATCACCTCTCTGGAACGCAGAAAAGAAAAGGTCAGTTTCAAGGCAAAAAAATAGAAATATTTTGAATGTGGAAGGGGGTAGCGAGGCGATGTAATGAAATGAAATTACCTACTCTGATATTTCACTTTCAACTTATGTGGTAGTGTATGCTGTGTGTGTGTTTGTTAGTGTATGTGCGCCTCAACACAATCCCCACAAGCTGTTGCAGAGAGCACACGACGNTACCGCGGTAGCGCGACCTGGTGGCGGGGGACAGAACTGCACCACCCGTCCACAAATGCAAATCACCTCTCTGGAACGCAGAAAAGAAAAGGTCAGTTTCAAGGCAAAAAAATAGAAATATTTTGAATGTGGAAGGGGGTAGCGAGGCGATGTAATGAAATGAAATTACCTACTCTGATATTTCACTTGCAACTTATGTGGTAGTGTATGCTGTGTGTGTGTTTGTTAGTGTATGTGCGCCTCAACACAATCCCCACAAGCTGTTGCAGAGAGCACACGACGCTTGTCGTCTTGGAATCAGCAGAGGCGAAGGACCATACATGCAGACAGCTGTCGGATGAGAGAAGTGTTTCGGCGCAAGTGTGTGTACAGCAATGTGTTTGCAATGTAAATCACAGGGCCATCACCGAGCCAGAGGCTATGCGGTGCATGCTTTGTCTTGTTCTGCAATCACATATTGCTTCGCATCCTTATGTGTTGCAATGTCATCCTCACCACCGTATACACACTTGTGCAATAAGGCGCATTTATATCTAAGTGAGGTGGCATAGTGCTTCGCAATTATATGTGGTTGTGGGAATTATCACGCGAGTTGATGGCCTACTGGGGAAATTAAGGGGTTTTATGGTGGCCTGTGAGCCAAGATACTCTTGTGCAGGTTATATTTTCGTGTCTCATCAAGGTCATATTCACCGAGTCTATATATTTTCGGATTTGCTCTGTTGGCACAGTCAGTGTAAAATGCTTGTGCTAATTTCACGAAATGCTCATCCAGTTTTTTAATTTTAATTCGCGATGCAGATCGACGACAGGGCAGTATCGGAGCGCGTCTGCTGCTATCTGCAGGCATTTATTTTGGATTATTTGAAGGCGCCTTATATGCATTTTAGCAGTGTGTCGTCAGGTGGGTGCAGCATATGTTATAACTGGGCGTATTAGCATTGTATATAGTAATACAGCCTTATTTCGGGTTCAAGTGCTTCGTGGATTTAATACTGGGTAGGGAGTGGATAGCCTGGCTTAGGCACTGGCACATTTCGCTTCTATATGTGCCTTTAGCTTGTTATCCATATGGACACCTAGATATATCACCACATCTATATGAGGGATCTGCTTGCCAAACAGAGTTATTTAATGGCGATCATCCGCCTGGGGTAATATTCTGCAGTTGAAGACAAGAGTTTCACTTTTGCCTACACTAATTTTTATCCGCCATTTTGTTCATTATGTTTGGAAGGCATAAAGGGCATTTTGTAACCTTTCAATTGCTAATTATAAGTTGTGGGGCGACTGAAAATACCTGTGTCGTCCGCATAGCATCCAAATTGCACCAATCTGTGATCTGGTTTCGGCAGGTCAATGATGTATATATTTAATGACACTGTGAGGAAAATATTGCCTTGGTGCACCCCTGCGCAGAAAGCCTTTGTGCCTGATCTAGCACTCTCGTGTGTTACAGTGAAAATTCTGTGGTGTAAGTAGCTGCTTATCCATTTGACATAGCAGTCGGGGAGCTTTATTTCGTATAGTTTATATATTAAACCTGCATAAAGTACACGATCAAAGGCTTTTTCATTATCTATGATTAAATGAACAGCAAAATCTTTGAAGTTAAAAGCATTCGTGATGTATTCCGTAACTCATAACCGCTGATGTGTTATCGAGTGTTTTTGTCGAAAGCCAAACTGCTCCTCTTGAAGTATGTTACTACTTTCCAGATGGGTTCCGTCTTAATATAATATTTTGAACAACTTTCGAGAGTGTTTTGAGTACGCTGATCGGCCTGTAATTTAGCGGCAGTTTCTTGTCTTTGCCTGGTTTGTGGGAAACAATTACATTCGCTGCCTTCCATATGGTCGGGAAATATTATAGCTTGAGTATTGCATTTACACAGAGTGCTAAATTCTCAAGGACTAGCTAAGGGAGTTTCTTTAATACAATCGCGTGTATATAATTCTCGCTTGGTGCTTTTTTAGGTTTCATATGGCGGATGGCAAGATTAATTTCTTGCGATTGTGTTAGTTCAGATTAGTACTCTGTGGACTGCCATTGCTTTATGTTGAATCCCTGGAGGATTTTGGCACTGAAATTTCTATCACCGAGTTCCTGATTTTGCTGAAAAGTATTTTCTAGCACACTGGCGAAAGCTTGCGCTTTCGCTACAGGATTGAAGACTGTCCCAGTGTTAAATTAATGGTGGAACTTTATCGGTGTTGTTTAATAGGCGCTTGGCTAGCCCCGCAGATTATTTGTTTTTGTATTTAATTTTGCCATTTTTGCATTCCAAACACTAACCCTCCAAAGGGATGCATCGTCCGAGATCACTGCCTACAACTCAGTAATGTGGGTCTTAATTCGGCGATCTCTGTGGCGTGTGTATTGGTGGCTTAAGTGATTTTTTTTTCTTAATAATATCCTGTATTTATTGTTGGAAAGTTTCTAGTTTTGTTGTGATTATTTTCTCGGAAATCTGTTCGGCCATGCCTTTTTTAATATTTTAAGTCAGGACTGAGACTGCTTCATCAATTTGGGAAGTTGTTATTATGGAATCTGCAGCTATTTGCGGTAAATTGGCATCAATATAATTTTTAAATATGGACCAATTCGTATGTGGATAGTCTTTGATTTTTCTAGGGGCAGTGTTGTCGGAATTTAGTGATCTAATATCAATGTGTACTGGATAATGATCAGAAGAGAGATCCTGCTCGACCCTGAGGTCAAACCCAGTACAGAACTGTTTACTTATTACGATATCAAGCACATCGATGTGTTGATTAATATTTGGTGTGCTAAATATCGGCTCATATGGTGCCATAACTTGATAGTTTCTATTGACTTGATGCCTTTCTAACAGCATGCCATTGGCTGTTCTAGTTCGAGAGTGCCAGTTGGGATGATAAGCATTAATACCCATGGTTCCAAGAATAGTAGGGCATACATTATTAATTATATCTAAATTGGTTGCTATAAGAGAACGCCCTGGTGGGGCATAAATTGTCAACAGTTTTGTTTTTGTTGGCCTAGTTTAAGCTCTATGGCAACTGCTTTCAGTGGTGGAAAATCTCGGAGCATTATTTCGTGATGGGAGATTGAATAGTGAATAAAAAGGCAACTCCAGCACCTCTTCCTATATTCTGTGCCCTGTCATGTCAGTATATAGCATAAACTGGGACAGAGAATCGATCAATTGGCTTAAAATGTGTCTCGTTTACTGCCGCGATTTTTACATTATTACGAGACAAATATTACTTGTAAGGGTCGCGGGAGATTGCATTGTTTGCCAGCTCGGGGAATTTTGTCTCATTTCCAAGTATGATAATCTGTTCTGTGTGTGAACAGGTTGCGGCTATGTTTGGTATGCGCAGTGCGGCACAACCAGGTTTCGCGTTTGTAGTGGGGGTGGTGGGTGCACCCTTTGTTGTCCTGAAGGGGCCAGTGTTTGACTAGGCCGCAGCCATGCATTTACAAGGGCATTTTCCTTATGGCCAGCCTTGGCTATTGCTGGCGCACCTTTCTTTTGTCCCGCCGCAGGCGACTCTACTTTGCGTATTTTGCATAACTGCTGTAGTTTGCACAGTGGTTGTCTGCACAACTTGCGCACTTGACCTGAGTGCGATCATTTAGTATAATACAGGCACTGGTTAAGAGATCTCCGCTGCAGTACCTGCATTTAGGCGCTGCATTGTAAGCCACAGTTACATGGCCATACATCTGGCATGTGCCGAACTGTGAGGGCCCAGTGGAATGTTGGAAGTCCTCTAATTTTACNTCGCGTTTGTAGTGGGGGTGGTGGGTGCACCCTTTGTTGTCCTGAAGGGGCCGGTGTTTGACTAGGCCGCAGCCATGCACTTACAAGGGCATTTTCCTTATGGCCAGCCTTGGCTATTGCTGGCGCACCTTTCTTTTGTCCCGCCGCAGGCGACTCTACTTTGCGTATTTTGCATAACCGCTGTAGTTTGCACAGTGGTTGTCCGCACAACTTGCACACTTGACCTGAGTGCGATCATTTAGTATAATACAGGCACTGGTTAAGAGATCTCCGCTGCAGTACCTGCATTTAGGCGCTGCATTGTAAGCCGCAGTTACATGGCCATACATCTGNCACTTGACCTGAGTGCGATCATTTAGTATAATACAGGCACTGGTTAAGAGATCTCCGCTGCAGTACCTGCATTTAGGCGCTGCATTGTAAGCCACAGTTACATGGCCATACATCTGGCATGTGCCGAACTGTGAGGGCCCAGTGGAATGTTGGAAGTCCTCTAATTTTACTGACAGCCTTGCAAAGTTGGTCACGCCCATGTAGGGCGCAGGGTCTGTTTCATGTGGCAATTCGACTACCATTTTGTTTGTGGGTCGGCAATCGCGGTCATGAATGAACCAGCATCGCTGAACTGGCATTTTCGCGGATACAAACTCCTCGTGTAGGAAGTACAGCAGCGTGTCTGCATGCACGCGGCAGAAAACCAGTTTAATTGGTATTTTGTCAGCTTGCCTTAGCAAGCTGTGTTGGTAACCCAGTTCATTTGTTATTCAAACTGAATTTACAAAGTACTGTATTGTGCTGGTAAGCACACGAATGCTGTCTGCTCTGCAGCAGATAGCATTCCATGACAGCATCATGTGTGGATCCATTGCTTTATTTTAGCGCATGGTAGGTGTCGGTTTTTGTGGGGTTCACTGTGAAGGGCTTATTTGCACCTTCTTTGCTGCAGTTTGCTGCGCGGTGCCATCTTGTAGCATGGTTGTGCCCTGAGGGGATGAGGGCGGGCCCCGAAGAGGCGGCAACGCTGCTGACGCATTAGTTCGCTTGTCAGTCGTGTCTCTGACTGCTTCTTCTGCGGGGCATTTTAGAGAGTGCTGAACTTCCATGGCAGCCTTGGGGTTTGCCATCATTGCCTACTGTGGTATGAATGGCAGGAAATGGAAGCCTATGTGAGGCCCTAATAAAGCAAGTGTGCCGCCTAAGTCCATGGTCCTTCTATCCTTTCCCCTTTACCGACGAGAAGGCCAGGTAGGGTATAGTGGCTAGATTTATTTTACCAAGCTAAGTAATGTTGATTTATAAAGACAGAAATAAAAAATGGGACCTAAGTTTGGCCTGTGTAAGTTAGTTCTAAAAATATCTAACACATTTATTTGTTCCTTTCACTTTGTAGTTAAAATAAGAACTCATGCAGCTGGAGTCTGGAAGTTCTCGCAGGCGCAGCCTGTCGAATCCCTGTAGCTATCTGGAAGATCTCCGCCTTCCTCGCTGGCTACTGAAGCTCTCCGGCAGACCGTCACATATACCATTAATTAATGACGTTCACACACGCCTCTCCCACATCAACCTTATCGGTGCCAAATTATCAAATACCAGATATCCGAACTTCTGTATTGAGGCTAATTGAATCAACAGAGAGTAGGCTTAATTTGGCGAAACCGTGGCCCCTAAAATGATGGAGCCTGGCATTTCTGTGTGGATTTACACTCTATCAATTTAGTGACTAAATCTTTCCCAATGACCTACATATACATCAAAGATGCACTAAAAATGCTTGGCTGTGCCAAGATCTTCGCATCATTCTACCTTTGCAAAATTTAATGGAAGGTGTTGGTGTAATGGAATGATTGTCCTAAAAATGTTTTCAATGATGCTTTAAATTTTGTGCAATGCTTTTTGCCCTCCACCTTCCCATCCATGACGGTGTGGGTTCTGAACGAGCACATCGGCAACTTCGCACTGACCTACCTCGACGATGTGATCATCTTGTCGCAAACATAGGAGGACAATATGAAACACCTCTTACTAGTGTTGGAGCGCATCGCCATCGACCATCTGACGTGCACATATCAGATGTGTTACCTGACAAATGTCCAAATTCAATTCTTGGTACATCACACTTACAAGCACAGGAGCCAGCCGACCAGTGAACAGCCCAACCTTATTTATAAGTATTAAGTGCCATGCATCAGAAAACCACCAAGAAAATATTTCGGCTCTAAGTTCGCCACTTTCTAAATCTACCAAAAAATAATTTTGCACTGTTATAAAAACAAAGCAAATGGATAACTACATTGAGTACATATGCAGTCAATATTCCATCACTTCAAAATACCACTATACTTCACACCTAAGACACAAATACATATGTCATATTTTGTAAGTCCAATGCACTCTTCATGAATGTAGCATTTATACATACTGCAAGCCTGTGTGTCGACCACTCGATCTTCTTGACACAAAAAGTAGTGCTAATTTTCTTGATGTTAAGGTTGACTGGCAACAGACGATGTTTGAGAGGAAGTGTTCTGTTTTGTTGAACATCCTATGGAGCCACGAGCATTGGAGTTCTTGGGAGGATGCTTCTGGTTGGGGGCTGATGTTGACTTTGAGAGACGGACTTTCTTGAAGCCACAAGGAATTGAATCAGTTATTGAGTTCGGGGACGATTTTTGCACTTGCACTTGCACTGCCCGTCTGTTGATTGTTGGATGGTTTCTTTCGGCTGGTTGGATAATTCTGGCAGGTGTAGCCAGATTTTCCATGAATGTGAGATTAATTTGCTGGTTCTAAGCATAATTGTCTTCAGATGAGTTATCTCTGCCCCATGCACTGCTATTGTCTGTTGCTTCCGAGTCATTATGAAATTCATCCTCATGGTGGTTCTGTATGGCCTCCTGATGTTGATCTGGCCCAGCAACAGGCAATTCAACTCTTGGTACTTTGGTGGTTTCGCTTGATGCGAAAGCTTGCTTCGGAGTTCTATTCTTGTTGAATGGAAAAATTCCACAAGCTTCGAAGTGTAATTGTACATTTTTTGGAGTTGCAGATTTCTCCCATACGGATGTGAATACGTAACCAAAGCATTGTTTGTTGAATACTCTGTCCTCATACATATTCCAAAAGTTCATAAGCTCGTCATCCCAGTAAGCTTCAAATAGGCCAAAAACTGATTTGTCCCTCGTCTAGAGTTCGTGTGTTGTGTTGCTAGGTAGACATAATAATGAAACACTCACATCGTCAGCTCCCTCAACTATAGATTAATCTAGGCGGGTGACATTTAACCCCATCCATGATGATAAGACAGGGTCCTGCAGATTTGTAACAACTGAATTGATGAAGCCACTTGACAAACGTTTAAGATGTTATTGAACCCTTCGCTGTAATTTGTACTGCACTTACAGCTGACAAATTATCTCCCACTCTGNAAACGTTTAAGATGTTATTGAACCCTTCGCTGTAATTTGTACTGCACTTACAGCTGACAAATTATCTCCCACTCTGTCTTCAAACGTTGTCCCTCAAAGAGGATCATAAGTGGAATTACATTGCCCAGTGCATTTCCACGTGAGACAATAGTTACACTTACGCCATACTTTTCACCACGGTAATGGACTATCCTAGATCCTGTTTTGGTAAGCACAAAAGGTTGGTGATGCAAACTGAGATTACAACCTTTCTCGTCTACATTGTAAATTCGTTTAGGCNTTTGGTAAGCACAAAAGGTTGGTGATGCAAACTGAGATTACAACCTTTCTCGTCTACATTGTAAATTCGTTTAGGTTTGTTTGCAATATCAAGCTTTGTCATTAGACCCATAGTATTCGGAAGTAATCACTTACAATAAACTTGTGTAACTTTTGAGGCCGAGTATCATTAAGATGTTTGGCCTTCCTTCTAGCACTTTCAGTGTGTCTCTGAAGAAACTTTTTCAGCCATTTTCTCCCCGCATACTCATTAAATTGCTGCTTATCCCATTTTTCTCGAAAAATTTGTAAACACGTTTTTTTAAGTCTTTGGAAGTCAAAGGAAAGCCCATATCCATTAATCGTGTTACTCTAGTGACCAATTTGGTCTTTGCTCACATGTTTACACTGGATGGCTGCCATTTCTCTTTTTAGTCCACACTAGAGATTTGACATAACCTTCTTATTTTCGGTGGGGTGTACCATATCCCCTACTTGCTCCAATAATACTGATTATCTTGCTTCTGATTATGGCCAAAGCTTTGTCCAAATCCCGTTTTGACCATNTTTGGTAAGCACAAAAGGTTGGTGATGCAAACTGAGATTACAACCTTTCTCGTCTACATTGTAAATTCGTTTAGGCTTGTTTGCAATATCAAGCTTTGTCATTAGACCCATAGTATTCGGAAGTAATCACTTACAATAAACTTGTGTAACTTTTGAGGCCGAGTATCATTAAGATGTGTNCATTGTAAATTCGTTTAGGCTTGTTTGCAATATCAAGCTTTGTCATTAGACCCATAGTATTCGGAAGTAATCACTTACAATAAACTTGTGTAACTTTTGAGGCCGAGTATCATTAAGATGTTTGGCCTTCCTTCTAGCACTTTCAGTGTGTCTCTGAAGAAACTTTTTCAGCCATTTTCTCCCCGCATACTCATTAAATTGCTGCTTATCCCATTTTTCTCGAAAAATTTGTAAACACGTTTTTTTAAGTCTTTGGAAGTCAAAGGAAAGCCCATATCCATTAATCGTGTTACTCTAGTGACCAATTTGGTCTTTGCTCACATGTTTACACTGGATGGCTGCCATTTCTCTTTTTAGTCCACACTTGAGATTTGACATAACCTCCTTATTTTCGGCAGGGTGTACCATAACCCCTACTTGCTCCAATAATACTGATTATCTTGCTTCTGATTATGGCCAAAGCTTTGTCCAAATCCCGTTTTGACCATTTTTAGTATTTTCCCCGTGGAGTGCATTTATACAAGACCTGAAACGATGTGTTATAGACCTGCATTAGATCACTAATTTTAAGAACTATACACTGAGGCGACAAAAGTCATGGGATAACTCTTAATATCGTGTCGGACCTCCTTTTGCCCGTCGAAGTGCAGCAACTCGATATGGCATTGACTCAACAAGTCATTGGAAGTCTCCGGCAGAAATATTGAGCCATGCTGCCTCTATAGACGTCCATAATTGCGAAAGTGTTGCCCGTGCAGGAGTTTGTGCACGAACTGATTTGTCGATTATGTCCCATAAATGTTCGATGGGATTCATGTCGGGCGATCTTGGTGGCCAACTCGTTTGCTGGAACTGTCCAGAATGTTCTTCAAACCAATCGCGAACAGTTGTGGCCCAGTGACATGGCACATTGTCATCCATAACAATTCCATCATTGTTTGGGTACATGAAGTTCATGAATGGCTGCAAGTGGTCTCCAAGTAGCTGAGCATAACACTTTTCAGTCAATAATCGGTTCGGTTTGACCAGAGGACCCAGTCCACTCCATGTAAAAACAGCCCACACCATTATGGAGCCACCACCAGCTAGCAAAGTTCCTTATTGACAACCTGGTTCCATGGATTCGTGGGGTCTGCGCCACACTCGAACCCTACCATCAGCTCTTACCAACTGAAATCGGGACTCATCTGACCAAGCCACAGTTTTCCAGTCTCTAGGGTCCAACCGATATGGTCACGAGCCCAGGAGAGGCTCTGCAGGCGATGTCGAGCTGTTAGTAAAGGTATTCGAGTCGGTCTTCTGCTGGCATAACCCAGTACAGCCAAAGTTCGCCGCACTTTCCTAACAGACACGTCCATCGTACGTCCCACATTGATTCATGCAGTTATTTAACACAGTGTTGCTTGTCTGTTAACACTGACCATTTTGCGCACACATCGTTGGTCTAGGTCATTAAGTGCAGGCGGTCAGCCACTGCATTGTCCGTGGTGGGAGGTTATGCCTGAAATTAGGTATTCTCGGCACACTCTTGCCACTGTGGATCTCGGAACGTTGAATACCCTAACCATTTCCGAAATGGAATGTCCAGTGTTTCCAACTACCATTCCGCGTTCAAAGTCTGTTAATTCCCGTCGTGCGGCCATAATCACGTCAGAAACCTTTTCACATGAATCAATTGACTACAAATGAAAGCAAACCAATGCATCGCCCATTTATACATTTTCTACGCGATACTACTGGCATCTGTATATTTGCATATTGCTATCCCATGACTTATGTCACCTCTGTGTATATAAATTAATAATTGAAATGTATTACCAACTAAAGTATTTTTACTACTAAATTATAACTCAGTTAATTTTTAGAGGTATTTAAATTCGAATGATATCTTTATACAAAATTTAATGATCAAATTGTCAGAAATGGATAATGACAGAGGAATTTTTATATAATGAAAAACATTTTTAACAATATGCGACTATCGCAACCCTGATGATAGTGTGGCAATAGAGGTTGTATTGGTTACACTTTTAAAGTTTGAAGTAGATATCATTACTGCAATCTGCTGGCTCACTGCAGTACTTTACTTAAAATGGCAAGTGGAGAACTTAGGGCAAACTACCTTACTATGTACACAACTGTTTCAACAATACAATAATTTAGGATAACATACAAGTGTAAACTCGTCCGTAAAACGGAAAAATTCTGACAAGAGAAAAAAGAGACGATAGTGACTGCAAGGAATTCCAATTAATAAATAAATCTAATAACCTTGTTCCAGTTGGGATCTATTATCCAAATTGTAAGTACAAAACGACTCATACGCAAACATGGTTAGGGTTTTAGGAGTATTACAAGTGTTTGTAGGTCATTGATATCTCAATCTTCACGCAGCTATTTGACCGTGTGTACGAGAGAGGCCAATGTGATAACAGATGTTTATCAACTTTAGCAGCTTAACTCGCATTGTTTTCTAGGCCTTATCACCTTATCCCACGTCATCTTGCAGTTAATTCGCCTTTCAACATCAACTAAATAATTCAGCGGCTTTTACAGCGTCTGTAGTTTAATTCTTGCGACGGGAGTCACATCAGGAGTGGTGTANCAACTAAATAATTCAGCGGCTTTTACAGCGTCTGTAGTTTAATTCTTGCGACGGGAGTCACATCAGGAGTGGTGTAGCAAGTAGGTCCATTATACCAAGCACAAGCGTAGGCGAGTAACGTATAGGTATGGCGGAAAATACACAAGACAATACATAACACTGGCAAAAATAAACACTAGCCTTGCACATATACTCAAAGCTCTGTTCAACTCCTACTTTGAAGGACTTTCTACTGCCTTGTTTCACTGCAAAATCTGGATGCTAATCAACATTATTTAATGCCAGTCGAGCCGTCAAAATGTACTTAGCTGTAGTTACAGACTTGCAATTCAACTACTGCCGGTTGTTGACTGAATATTCAAGTAGGGTTTATGATAGGGTTTCAGCTGGGTTATGATAAACTTTCCGACTGGTTTACCATTCATGTCAGTTAACTCGTAGCAATTATTTCTGGTGATTCCAGTAGCGCATTAAGGACCTTCAAATGTCAGGAACAACATGCGAGGAACAAACTCCCAATACGAACTAGTGGGGCTAGATCAGCATAAAGCTAGTTAATTCAACTGGAATTTGCTTAACTTACTTGACTTGTAATGTCGCTTGCGGCTTTCTGCGGACAAATACAAACGTCTTCTAACCAATTCTTATAACTCTCTTCGTATCTTCTTGGGATCCTCCTCGGTTTTTACAAGCTTCAAGCTTCGGTAGAATGTCAAGATCTTGAAGTAGGCAACCCAAGTACTGATAAGTGAGGACCTCTAGAGGTCTGAGATGTGCCGTATGGTTAATCACAAATTCCTCTAGACTTATCTTGTCTCTCCAGCTCTGCTGACAATCATGACAATAAATTCGGAGCATGGTACCAATAGTTTTTGTGCGTCGCTCTATGGGATTACTCTGAGGGTGACATACAGAAATCGTCATAGGTACAATACCTAACAACTTAAGACCTTCTTGCCACAATTTGCCTGTAAATTGGCTTCCTTTATCTGGCAGGATACATGCAGGTTTTCCAACTTCAGCGATATACAACTTCAACTTTTGCAGGAGTGTTCTAGCATTATCTTGCACTACAAGAAACAATTTAATAAACTTGGAAAACAAATCCAACATTACAATCACATACTTTGCCCCTGCCTTATATCTGGGTAAAGGTCCGAAAATGTCAACAGAAACTAATTCCAAAGGTTCTTGTGTTAAAATAACTTCCATATCCCCTCGCAGGTTCTCAGTATGCTGCTTCGCCTCCTGGCACAAGTCATAAAACATAGTAGCCTCCCTAATGGTGCATACCATTTTAGGCCAATGCATGAGGTGTTTAAGGCTAGCATACAACTTATTAGTTCCAATATGATAAAGAGTTGCATGAATTTCAAAATCAACTTGCGACTGAATACAAACAGAAATAACAGGCTTCCAATCCTGTTCGAAATAGCTTACATTTTCACCATGGTAGAACAAAACATTGTCTTCTGACAACCAGAAAATGCGATTAAACTTGTATTAAGGAGTCAGAGCTTCCAACTTAATGCGAATTTTCTGACAGAATGCATCTTGCTCTTGCAACTTGGCTAGAGGACTCAGAAGTGCCTTAAGATGTTTATTCGACTTGTTGGCAAATGAATTGATACTATTTCAGCTTCTTGGGCGGTTTCGCTGGATCAGANCTTAAGATGTTTATTCGACTTGTTGGCAAATGAATTGATACTATTTCAGCTTCTTGGGCGGTTTCGCTGGATCAGGCTCGGCATCAGGTATTCGACTTAAGTAGTCTGTGGCCTCGTTCTCAGCTCCTCTGATATATTGAACTTATATATCATACTCTTGCAGATACAACATCCAACAAGTAAGGCAATCTCCGAAAACTCTTACTGTCTTCAAATATGCCAAAACTTGATGATCAGTCAGTAGTTTTATCTTCTCCCCAATANATCTCCGAAAACTCTTACTGTCTTCAAATATGCCAAAACTTGATGATCAGTCAGTAGTTTTATCTTCTCCCCAATAACAGGTCACGAAACTTCAGTAACGCCCATGCTATGGCTAACGCTTCATGTTCAGTCAAGGTATAGTTTTTCTTCTCTTTATTCAAAGTTATACTAGCCATCGCTACTGTTTTCTCAATTCCCTTATCATCCAACTGANATAGTTTTTCTTCTCTTTATTCAAAGTTATACTAGCCATCGCTACTGTTTTCTCAATTCCCTTATCATCCAACTGTGCTAACTTCACTCCCAAAGCACATGCAGATGCATCGGTGTAGAGTAAAAATTCTCTTCCTTGAATTGGATGATAAATTACATGATCAGTCAGGAAAATCTCCTTGAGCATATTCAAAAATTTGCTGGTGCTCTTCCAATCAATTCCAAACTTGGNACATGATCAGTCAGGAAAATCTCCTTGAGCATATTCAAAAATTTGCTGGTGCTCTTCCAATCAATTCCAAACTTGGCCTTTCTTCAAAAGAGTAAACAATGGTACAAATATTTTCAAAACTTTATCTCAGTAATTCCGATAAAAATTAAGCATATCCAGAAATTCTCTCAGCTGGTCGATGTTCAGAGAAGTTGGAAACTGCGTAATGGCTTGCAGTTTCTCTGGAACAGTGAGAATTCCCTCGCGAGACAAAACATGTCCCAGGAATGGTAGTTCAGATCTGCAAAATAATGCCTTTCTTGTCTTCACAGTCATTCCAGCTCTTTAAAGTTTATCCGATAGAATATGTGCATGCTTTAGAAGCTCTTCCAAATTTGCAGAAGTGATGAGAATGTCATCTACATAGACTCTCGCAAAAGCTCTACACTCTTCTCCTAATGTATCATCGAGGCATCTGGTAAATTCCACTACCGAATTGCACAAACCAAAAGGTATTACTGTGAATACATAATTCTGGTTTTTTTAAATAACAAAAATGCAGTGTACATCTTAGAATCATCTGACAAAGGTACCTGCCAATAGACACACATCATGCCCAGTGGGGTCGCAAACCTTACACCATGATATAGNAATCATCTGACAAAGGTACCTGCCAATAGACACACATCATGTCCAGTGGGGTCGCAAACCTTACACCATGATATAGGGCGGTGTGAATAAAAACGAGTAGGACAAGTAAATACTTGAATATATTAAAATGACAAGTAAACGCCAAAATTGAAGTGAATAAAACAAGTATTTACTCTTACTCGCGAGTAAATACTTGACAGGCTAGTAAAACCCCGAAAAATGACAATTTTGGTGTGAATAAACGCAAGTAAATACTTCTGTAGCAAGTAAATACTCGTCCATTCGCAAGTCAACCCGACCCCAGACTTGCAGTCGTACTTGTACACGAAAGATGGCTGCATTTATGAACCTGCGTGGTGTGAAACATTATAGAGACCGGCGTGATATAAGTCCCGATCTATCTAAGGGACTATTACGGTTTGAGAGCGAAAACGTAGATTTTCTCACTTCACACTTTCTTGATGAAAACACTGATGCAAGGGGTGGGGGATTAACTGCACGGAAAAAGATGGAAATTTTTCTGAGATACGTTAGTGATCCAGGATTCCAAAGTGGCGTTGCCAACGACGTGGGGGTTGAAAGAAGTACCGTCAGCCGAACATTTTCAAGTGTATTGGATAAAATAGTGTCGAAGTCTGAAGATTGGATTAAATTTCCACGCACTATTGAAGATATGGATCAGGCCAAGGCAGATTGGGCTTCAAAATTTCGCATTCCGACTGTCATTGGTGCTATAGATTGCACTCACGTGCATATTATGAAACCTTCGGAATTCGGCGACGAGTATGTTAACAGAAAAGGAAAAACAACAATAAACATTCAGATGACTTGTGACGCTAATGAAAAAATTACAAGTGTGGACGCTCAATGGCCAGGGAGTGTACATGATGGCAGGATTTGGCGAGTGAGTGGAATTCAGGACGTGGTGCGCCGATATGATGGTGATGTTTGTCTTCTTGGTGATAGCGGATATGGAATTACTCCTTGGTTACTGACTCCTTTTGACGAACCAAGAAATCCTCGTGAGCGGGATTACAATTCGACCCATGCTCAGGAAAGAGTAATAATTGAACGAGTTATTGGCCAGATGAAACGTCGTTTTCCCATACTCTCGAGCCAAGTTAGAATAGCAGTCAAAAATGTTCCCAATTTAGTAATAAGTTGTGCAGTGCTTCACAATGTAGCAAAACATTTGAATGATGCTTGGGAAGTGGAAGACGGAATCGAAGATGGTGTCGCTGAAGAAAATGTACCTCTATATAATTTAGATCGGAATGAAGTCATAAATAGACGACGTGGTCAGCAAAAACGATTAGAAATTAGTAATAATCTGATGATGTAAATACACATTTTTGACTTGGAAATAAATTTAATCCTACTTCCTTTACTCCAATTGCAATCGCATATGTGAAAAAATAAAATAAAAAAGCAATAAAAAATATATAAAAAAAATATATATCTTTTTAAATAAGTATGTCATAGGTGCAGAGGCCTACAGTCAGGTTTAACATGGCCTGCTGGAAATGCAAATGGGCATATACCACCAGCCTATGAGCCATCCACCGGTCATGCCATACCCGACAAACTGTTAACAGCTGTGTACTTGACGTACGACAAGTGGCTGTGTACTTGACGTACGACAAGTGGCTGTGTACGTGACGTATATTATATACTTATTTCATTTTTTATTTTTGTTTTTTATTTATTTTATTATTATTTTTATTATTTATTTAATTTTTTTTTAGAGAAAAGGAATATTTCAGGAAAGGGAACAGGATACAATTTATTTCAAAAACAAAAATTCTTTTAAGACATCGTCTTCTTCAACCGCAACGCGTTGTTCAACGGACTCCGTTCGTCTGTGTTGTGCAGCTCTCAGGTTCAACTCCGTTATCATCAGTTGTTCACGTTCAGCCTGAAGTCTTGTTAGCTTAATTTGTTCAAGTAATAATAAACGCTGCAGCTCACCAGTTGTTAACTTTGACGTCTCTTCAGTTTCAGCTGAGAGTTTCAATTTCTTATCTTTTTTCAACTTCGTCGCATCGCTCTTACGTATGCAAGTCACTGGTGTGATGGGCTGGTTTGATGCTAATAATATGTCAACGGGGTCATCTTCGTCTTCCCTATTCTGATTCTCCTCATTATTGAGTTCAGGCAATGTTGACGTAGAACTTGTTCCCAATCCAACGCATGAAGCCCCAGGTATTTTGCAATAAACTGGGTTCTCGTTTGAATCGCAAATTTGTAGGAAATCTGCCTCCCATGACAACAATGATATTGGTTTATTTCCAGTTGCGTTGACATCAGTTTTTTTCTTGACTGCGGTTTTCATATTGTTCAGTAGCTTTTTTAACTGTCCAACACTAGTTTGCTTCCCAACGTTTTTCGAAAACTGGTCGGCTAAACATCCCCATGCCTTCTCTTTAGCAGATGCAACTTTAGGCAACATGGATTTATTTAGCACAACACTATAGTCTTTCAATAACGCTACAAAAATAGCTCTATTGTCACAACCGGAAGTCACACTACTTTCATCCATAGCTGCAAGAGGACAAAAACAAACGGGAACGACAACTGACTTGAGTAATGACGGGGAGTCAAGGTTAGTTTAGAGGCGAAAACAGAACAAGTCACAACAGGAAATGATGCGTAGTATGTGTGGCGCAACAAGTATTTACTTGCCTTTCTTGTGAATCCAGTTGTCTCGCGAGTAAATACTTCCTAGTATACCCTAGGGTTGGCGAGTACACGGTCACAAGTAAACTCGACGCTTTATTCACATCGGTTTACTTGGAGTTTAAATACTCGTTACACTTGACTTGTAAGTAAATACTCGTCGTACTCGTTTTTATTCACACCGCCCATTATCTTAAAACATATCGAGTCTGAATATGACATTCTCTGTCTTTTACTGTTATCTTGTTCAAACTGCGACCATCTAAGCATAGTCTTACCGAACCATCCTTCTTGCGAATGCAAAGCATAGGACTGCATAGGGACTAACTTCACGTTTCACTACATTCCAGTCAAGAATAAGCTTCAAGTATTCCTCGGCTTCATCTAAATACTTAGCTGGAATATGATAAGGCTTCTTATTACCTTATCCAGAACCTTAATATTTTCGTGGTATAACAAATTTCTGCCTGGTATATCCGACATGATTTTGTAGTAGTATATTGTACAACTGCTGCTTCTGGAAATCCGTAATAGTTGTGAGAGCACTAATGGCATTTGNTGATTTTGTAGTAGTATATTGTACAACTGCTGCTTCTGGAAATCCGTAATAGTTGTGAGAGCACTAATGGCATTTGTAATATCTTCAGTAGTACTTGGAGGGACAAGATTACTAGGCTCTTTAGACGAATTGAAAATACTAACATCTTTCCTGATTAAGCTAGCCTCACTAATCAGAAGTCCGCCACTTCTCTGGTACTGGTAGAGATGAATACGAATCAGGCGAAGTGATAAACCAGCCACCCAAATTCAAGATGATGCCATATTTAGACATAAAATCTGTGCCTAAAATTAGAGGTTTCACAAGTCCCTTAACTGTCAGGACATTGGCTAGCTTGCAAGAGCCTAGACTTTCAAAAATCAACCAGATCTTTCTATTCACAAAACCCGACTTGCTCGTGAAGTTAACCCTATTATTTTGAGCCTGGGAACTGGTAAAATAGGAAACTTGAAACCAAAACTTTCAATCTCCTATATTAACTATTCATTCACACAGCTAACTTCAACTCCACTGTCTAACAAAGTCAATGCAGTTACATTACAGACTCTCAAATTAACTTCAGGACACAAATATACTCTTGAACTTGGTAAGCTATCCTCACGTTTCCTAAGTAGGAATTCTCTCTCCGTTTCTTCCATCATTAAAGTCGAAAGTGCTGAAGTGCTATGCTTAGATTTCACTTGATTTGAAAAACCATTTTCAAATACAGGTACTGTGGTTGCGATAAACTTAGATAGTACAGGTGTCCCCACTAGATCAAACTGGGTCAGCACTGAGAGATGTTCTACACCAAACCTCTCCAGTTTAACTGTTGCCCAGAGGTGCAAGCATTTTTCAACTCCTTCGGAAAACACTACTCCATTCCTAGCAGGTGGAGAGAATTATGTGCTAACGGATTTAGCTCTTCGTAGCGCTGGAAATATCCTGTGTATTGCTGGAATTATTACAAAGACTCAAGAAAGATGCACTTAAAAACANCTCTTCGTAGCGCTGGAAATATCCTGTGTATTGCTGGAATTATTACAAAGACTCAAGAAAGATGCACTTAAAAACAGACCTTATTGCTATACATGAAACTATGTACTCCCAAAGTCTGAGCATTTCTTTATTGAAAAAACTACACTTATGATTCATTGTACAGTTGCCATGCTACTAGTTCTTGGTTCACAGTTGCCTGCAAGATAACAGCATAGTAACGTCCAAAACCATTACTGATTATCGAAACGAAAATGCTAGTGTCTAAAGTCATGTTAAAATGTTATTCGATGGTAGTNTCCAAAACCATTACTGATTATCAAAACGAAAATGCCAGTGTCTAAAGTTATGTTAAAATGTTATTCGATGGTATTATTTATAATATTAACACATAAATAAATAATCGCCTCACTGGGGAGTATTTTATATCACCCAACTCTACTTTTTATTGCATAAATACTCGCAATCGTCGTAATTCTGCTGTGCACTCCAAATATGATGCCATTTTCTTTCTTCCCAACCTCCGGTTGGAACAGCTAGCCCCTGGTCCATCATCGATAACCAGCAACTGGGGGCTTAAGTCGCTATTATAAGTTGACTTGAAAGTGGAAAAATGTTCTAGCCAGCAGTTAATTTTTGACCAGGAGATTAATAAGAGTTGGTAAAACCAGTCCTTAGGACACTGTGTAAACATGTGTGTAAGGAGATGCAAATAAATTATGCTTGCAATCCAAAATATGTTTTTCCCTTTACTCATGGCAATTTGCTTGTCAACCTTACAGTGAGCTGGACACACCAACCACCCATTTTGTAAAATAGTTTGCATGATTGGCATAAGAAACCAATTCTCATTCGTGGTATGCTGGGTAGTCATAAAAGTCACATCCCATATCATCCCCAGGGAATGGATGGCCCAAAAAACATTTATTATACTACCACACATTTTACCTGGACAAGGCAAACAGGAGATATTCACATTGTGTAATCAACCACAGTGCACAATTTTACCAACCCCCTTTAACTCAGGCTGCATCGGCAAACTGACGCCCATTATAAAATTTTCAACTTTCTATTAACATAGAACACACTGACTTTCCCTATTGTTGAGTTGCAAGTCTTCTGCCCTAACCACTACATCAACTGTAAATCATTTTAATGCTTAGTTAAAACTATATATACCAGTTGTTTTTGTCAATTACACATAGCCTACTCCCATGCTATTTTTTGTCACTTAAGTCCGTATGCCACGATACAATTGTCCACACAGGCTCGGGCAGAAGCTTCCACGAGACCTGCTAGAGCTGTATGCAGGCAGGTGTTCTTTGGAATACCTTATCCCCCAAACTGCATGCAGGCAGGTGTTCTTTTGAATAACTTATTGCCCAAACTGTATGCAGACAGCTGTTCTTTGGAATAACCTGTCCAACAATAGTTGTTGCCACACAAGTTAAGATGAGTGCATTTTATTATAATTTTATTTCTGCAACTGTGGTTCAGGAACCATAGTTTTCTCCCATGACCTTAGCATTATGTCATGCACAGAATTTTGTTGTTATAACTGCTACTTTTATGTTAAATAATCAAGAATGTTTACCTAATTTTCATGGTTGTTATTTAANAATTTTGTTGTTATAACTGCTACTTTTATGTTAAATAATCAAGAATGTTTACCTAATTTTCATGGTTGTTATTTAACATTTATTCGTTTTTAATAGTATCATCTTCTCCCTCAAAATAAATTAAACAAAATGACTGCCATCCAATCTCTGATTGGCTGAAATTTCAAACTTGAAGAAACCTTCCATCCAAAATAACACACGACCAATTACGANCCATCCAATCTCTGATTGGCTGAAATTTCAAACTTGAAGAAACCTTCCATCGAAAATAACACACGACCAATTACGAAAACGTCCATGAAAACAGCCAGCAATCCACCAAATCTTCCATAGGACCATCCATACAAGCGGCCAGGCAGACTTGCATGGAATCGTCCAAGAAATTTTCTATAATGACATACCTGCTTTACACAGAAATTTTTCTAGAGATAAAACACAGGAAATTTCTTTTAAGGAAATAATAGCAACGCATGCAACCAAAATAAATTAAAATCAACTAACAGAATTCAGGCTCATCTGTTCGTGTAATATGATCGCTAGTGATTGTGATCGCATGAAAGCTCTTGTGCACTAGAGGAACCAACAATAACACTTTCAAATACCGATCTGCTTCGATGATCGTCTTCAGAGACTGGCACTAAAAAACTGTCAGAGATATTTTTAGGAACGCTTTCGTATTTACATTTTTTTTCGCGTGACGGCGCGTGTTGTCATTCTCGCCGGGAAGTTGTATTTTTTCCTAGTGAAGAATTTGTATTTTGTTCACGATGGTAGTTAAATAAAGGTATGATTTACGTTTTCTCCTGTTACAAAATGTTCAGTTCATAGTGGTTTGTGTTNCACGATGGTAGTTAAATAAAGGTATGATTTACGTTTTCTCCTGTTACAAAATGTTCAGTTCATAGTGGTTTGTGTGTGTTTTTTCCTGTAATTGTAAAGAAAAGCAGCTTTTCCGAAAATAACAACAAAAATCCCGAAAAGTGGTATATTNTGTGTTTTTTCCTGTAATTGTAAAGAAAAGCAGCTTTTCCGAAAATAACAACAAAAATCCCGAAAAGTGGTATATTTCGACTCTACTAATTACACAACACGAATTGACTAGGGGTATTAACATTATGATTACAAACCAAAAACGATTATAGGGAGGGCTATGAAGATCAGGGAAATTGTGGGGTAAAATCACTAAAAATACACCCACAGAAAATATGAAAACACCTCAATTTAACATTTGTCCAACCAATTTCCTAATATGTGCCTATCTAACCTAACCCGACGATGAGTGAATCACTATTTTTCATTTTTATCTAACCGTGAATTTTAGTGTTATAATCTAACCAAGAATTGTTGGGTTTTAATCTAACCTAAGACTATATTCTGATCTAGGCTTTTAAAGTAACAGTAAAACATACCGGAAGTATGTGAATTTACTCACCTAGGTAGGCCAAAACAACGTTATGGTAATTATCTAGTTTAGGGGCTTTTATGAAAAACACAATAACAATTTTAAATTATGATATATTTCTACTCTACTAATGATGCAGAACACGAATATACTAGGGGCATCGCTTTAAAATAAGTGCAACATATTTTTAAAAATTTAACAAGTTTGTGAGATGACTGTTTCTGATAGTTTGTTTACGTTTATGAACTAAACGTTTTATGCCAACAAAAGTTGNCACAGAAAATATGAAAACACCTCAATTTAACATTTGTCCAACCAATTTCCTAATATGTGCCTATCTAACCTAACCTGACGATGAGTGAATCACTATTTTTCATTTTTATCTAACCGTGAATTTTAGTGTTATAATCTAACCAAGAATTGTTGGGTTTTAATCTAACCTAAGACTATATTCTGATCTAGACNAATCTAACCAAGAATTGTTGGGTTTTAATCTAACCTAAGACTATATTCTGATCTAGACTTTTAAAGTAACAGTAAAACATACCGGAAGTATGTGAATTTACTCACCTAGGTAGGCCAAAACAACGTTAATTCAACAAACTGGCAAACGCCCAGGTAACACCCGCCACATAGACGACTGTCGCGCACAGAAGCACTCGTACGTGCACCCTCCATTCTTAAATCACAAGCCTTCGCACGGTCAGATTTGGACGTCACAACTCACGCGTGCAATAACTCGCCACGAACGGCACTGTATTTCGTCTAAACTGCAACTAACCGACGGGGTAATTATTAAGTTTAGGAGCTTTTCTGTAAAAATAAAAATAATTAACGGATAATGATATATTTCCACTCTACTAATGATGCAGAACACGAATATACTAGGGGCATTAACGTCCGACTAATTTCGTAATATGTGCCCACCTAACCTAACAGAACCTAACCCCACGATGGGTGAATCACTATTTTACATTTTTAAACTAACCTAGGATTGTTGGGTTTTACACTAACCTAGGATTTTTGACTCACCTAGGTAGGGGGCTGGTATAATTCCTCTGACGTTAATAGAAGTAAACAAACATATTTTGGAAGTTTTTTAAATATGTTCTACTTATTTTAACATTATGCCCTCTTGAATATGAACAAGGTAAGGTGTGCAGAACCCATTAATGCAACTTTTGTTGGTCTAGGACGTTTCGTTCAGAAACGTAAACAGGCTGGCTAGACTGCTCATTTCGCAATTTTGTTCAATTTTTTTTAAAATTTGTTGTACTTATTTTAAAGCCACGCCCCTAGTATATTCGTGTTCTATGTGATTAGTAGAGTATAAATATACCATAATTTTGAATTTTTTTTGTGTTTTTCAGAAAAGCCCCTAAACTTAATTACCCTCAAGTGATTTCCAATTAATTTTATACTGTTTATGAATGGGATGCATGTAGTGAAAATTTTTGCAGAGCAATAAAAAGAATACTTATCTCTCTCTTTCTCTCAGAACGACATACTACAAGACTAGTTTTAAAGAAAGAAGTGTCAAAGTTCAGATAACAAAAAATTAGTCTTCCAGCAAAAGTTTCTGCAGCAGTTCATTTCTATTGAGACTGAATCCATCTCATAAAGTCTCATTTTCCTTCGGCTAGCTTTGAGATTAATAGAATCTATTCTCAGACCACTGGGTCTATGAANATCTCATAAAGTCTCATTTTCCTTCGGCTAGCTTTGAGATTAATAGAATCTATTCTCAGACCACTGGGTCTATGAAAAAAATTGAAAATTAAAGTTTCTGTGGTTCAGATCCTTCAAATAAATCATTTTAAAATTTGCAAAACAAAATTGCAATAAAGTAGAAAGGTTTGCTCCTTCCACACGTACAGTTTGACTGTAGACAAGGATGTTGGTAACGCCCACGTCTCTTGAACATCTTCTTTCTTGCAGACACTAAAATAAATTATCTAGCAATTTTAGCTACTTCTGTAGCCTGCGTACATTTAAGGTACTCGCGATGGCTCTCTTCCATTGTCCTGCCATTATGATAAGCGGTCCAAATCATAATTAAATCAAATTTTAAAGGTCTTGACCGCTGTCATGTCTGAAGGGAGAGTCCTTGGGCTTGCTTAGTGCAGCCCTCCTTCTTTAACAAGATCAAAGAACACAATTTCGTGATAAGAGAAACTTATCTATAAACTATTTAAATCAAACGATCTCTTAGGCCTACAAATTAACATGTAAGGCACTAGTTTGACAAAAAGAAAACACCTCAAATAAAACAGCATTTATCACTCTACCTGTGACATTAAAACATTCAATTAATTACGATTTCAGAAAATTACAGTCTATTCATCAAAATAAAATTATTATAAAATTTGTACCATGATTTTAAAATGTAAACAAACAGGAAATATTATACTGTCAGATGTAAACATTGAAATAGAATCATAATATTTACCAGTATAAGTGTCAGTGTGAAGTGTAAACAAAGAGTGAATTTTATTCATATCCCCAGACTCTGCAGTAGTAAAGTGAATAACTGGCAAATTATGCATGTTACCATAGCCAGCCCATAACGTCCGTCACCCCTCATCCAGTATCTTTTGTATCATTGCGATGGTACACAGATATCCTGTACGCAGTTTACTAATGCAGTGGACGAGCGCGAACATGCTAACCAATGCATTTCAAGAGGGCTCGTCCNATATCCTGTACGCAGTTTACTAATGCAGTGGACGAGCGCGAACATGCTAACCAATGCATTTCAAGAGGGCTCGTCCCCGTCATACCAGTTGCACAGGAACAAGCTGTTCGTCGCTTTCTGTTCCGACGTGTCTTATGCTCTACATAATTGTGCTCTTAATTACTGTACTCATTATGTTATGAGTATTTTTTGCATCGCTGTATGACTGATGGTAAATTATCGTAGGGGAAAACTTTCTAAGTTTAAATGCGTGGAGGAACCCCTTGGGTTCATAGGCATGGGGCAGATTGCGCACTCTGGCAGTGGTGATGGGGCCAGGTTGCTGGGAGACTGCGTAATGGATGAAGTGCACAATGGCGTGCGCTGTAATGTCCGGTGCTCGTCCATCACCGCCCCAACTTGAGCATCTGTAAATGTTATATAATATGTAGGAGTATCAGAGACTTTGCTATTTGTATTTTGTTCTCAAAGAATTATTATGTGTGTCTATTCTTGTGAGATGCTCCTTGTTAGTTTGACTAGATTTAAATTAATTTTTATTTTTATTTTCTTCACAAGAACTGCCTTCTAAAAATGTAAAGAATTTTTGTTTTTTTTAATGATGTTTTAATGTAATAGCATTTCAAAATGTTAAGTTTGTTAATTTGGCGACTAGAATTTTTGCTAGCCATTGTAGGAGACGCTTGGTTCTGCCATAATAGCTCAGAGTCATCCAGCTCAGAGCTCCTGAAATTTTTAATATTGCTGTGACATCCTAAGTTCAAGGTAGACTATAATGTGAACGAAAGTATTTTTAGTCGTTGGGAGCTGGGTATGTAAGCAAAAGACCCAAAATGCTCAAATAAATATTTTATGTGTTGGAAGACTGTACCCATTCCTGTGTCTATCGCAGCTCGAGACCCTAATGACACCAAGCTGCCTCAGAGTTCATTTCAAACAGNTCATCCAGCTCAGAGCTCCTGAAATTTTTAATATTGCTGTGACATCCTAAGTTCAAGGTAGACTATAATGTGAACAAAAGTATTTTTAGTCGTTGGGAGCTGGGTATGTAAGCGAAAGACCCAAAATGCTCAAATAAATATTTTAGGTGTTGGAAGACTGTACCCATTCCTGTGTCTATCACAGCTCGAGACCCTAATGACACCAAGCTGCCTCAGAGTTCATTTCAAACAGAAACTTTAACAGGACCCATTCCTGTGTCTATCACAGCTCGAGACCCTAATGACACCAAGCTGCCTCAGAGTTCATTTCAAACAGAAACTTTAACAGGACCCATTCCTGTGTCTATCACAGCTCGAGACCCTAATGACACCAAGCTGCCTCAGAGTTCATTTCAAACAGAAACTTTAACAGGACCCATTCCTGTGTCTATCACAGCTCGAGACCCTAATGACACCAAGCTGCCTCAGAGTTCATTTCAAACAGAAACTTTAACAGGACCCATTCCTGTGTCTATCACAGCTCGAGACCCTAATGACACCAAGCTGCCTCAGAGTTCATTTCAAACAGAAACTTTAACAGGACCCATTCCTGTGTCTATCACAGCTCGAGACCCTAATGACACCAAGCTGCCTCAGAGTTCATTTCAAACAGAAACTTTAACAGGACCCATTCCTGTGTCTATCACAGCTCGAGACCCTAATGACACCAAGCTGCCTCAGAGTTAATTTCAAACAGAAACTTTAACAGGACCCAAACAGCCTTTTATTCTGAGTTCATCTTGCCATGCATCTAACACTTGAAACTGTTCATTTTTTCTGACTCGGCGACAAGATTTCCGCCTGCCTTCAGCAAGTTTGCATGTTCGAAGCCTGGAAACACGAGCTTTAACTCTGTTGGCGACTCACCAGAACATGACTTTAAACAGCGACTGTTTATTGTATAGCACTCTAATAAAGACAACTCTGAACTTTCTCTACCAAAATTTAGCAGNCTGTGTCTATCACAGCTCGAGACCCTAATGACACCAAGCTGCCTCAGAGTTCATTTCAGACAGAAACTTTAACAGGACCCAAACAGCCTTTTATTCTGAGTTCATCTTGCCATGCATCTAACACTTGAAACTGTTAATTTTTTCTGACTCTGCAACAAGATTTCCATCTGCCTTCAGCAAGTTTGCATGTTCGAAGCCTGGAAACACGAGCTTTAACTCTGTTGGCGACTCACCAGAACATTACTTTAAACAGCGACTGTTTATTGTATAGCACTCTAATAAAGACAACTCTGAACTTTCTCTACCAAAATTTAGCAGCTAAAACTGTTTTGAGAACACCTGTGTTAGCCTTTTTCATGGCCATGGAGTTGAAATGAGAACTTGAAACTTGTCTTTGGGAATGAAACATTTCTAAAATGCTTGTTGTGTTTGGACACCTCTACAACACATCCAACTGTGCGGATGCGTTTTCTACCGAGGCTCTACAAAGCACCTGATGCGCCAGCAAAGCAGAGCACTTCAGGGGGAAGTATCCTTNGATGCGTTTTCTACCGAGGCTCTACAAAGCACCTGATGCGCCAGCAAAGCAGAGCACTTCAGGGGGAAGTATCCTTGCCATCTTGGATTTACGTATTTCTCTCCATAACTTAAGGCTCCCACCTACATGATACTTGAACTCTGTTGCAGTGTATGTGAAATGCACTTTCAATGAAACTATTAAACGTGCGTCCNGATGTGTTTTCTACCGAGGCTCTACAAAGCACCTGATGCGCCAGCAAAGCAGAGCACTTCAGGGGGAAGTATCCTCGCCATCTTGGATTTACGTATTTCTCTCCATAACTTAAGGCCCCCACCTACATGATACTTGAACTCTGTTGCAGTGTATGTGAAATGCACTTTCAATGAAACTATTAAACGTGCGTCCNCCCACCTACATGATACTTGAACTCTGTTGCAGTGTATGTGAAATGCACTTTCAATGAAACTATTAAACGTGCGTCCAATCTGCTGATCTACGAAAAGAACACACATTTTGGACGAGGGCTGTTGAATGCTTTCAAGATGTCATGTATGTTAGAAACACCATTTCAGAGTACTCCAAAATGGCTAAAAACTGCTTTTCCAGAGCGCTGTATCTCAAAATATATGTGTCTGTTCCACACAAAACTACTCAGGGGCCCTGCATGAACCTTTCTACAGACTTTCTACCAATAAAATTAAAAGGGTCACAGCTGAAAGTCCCATAGGTACACACAGTGTGACGAGAACACTGCACGCCGGTTCAGAGCCTTGCGCTTAGCGGCGATGGCGTATTGATGCACATGGCAGTCTCGCCCTTATCTCTCCCCCCGCTTCTCTGTATCAAGCACAGAAAAGAGCTCTAGGTAGGTGGGAGCCGTAATTTTTGAATTTTTGGAGTCAATATTTAAAAACCAAGACGTGATGAGGCGGTTGTCGCCGCCCAACGCCAGGAACTTGGCAGACGTGGTCCAGCGCACGCAGCTCACTAAGCAAACGTCCAGTAATGGGGATTGTACTGCCTATCAACAAACTCAGTATATATTGTGCACTTTTCTCTTGTTCAGCAGTTACCCATCACAGNTGGGGATTGTACTGCCTATCAACAAACTCAGTATATATTGTGCACTTTTCTCTTGTTCAGCAGTTACCCATCACAGTGCAAATTTGCTTCTGTTCCTTACGTGCATTGCAGGAGGGGAGAAAGCACTTATTACTTGCCTTTGCCTATCTTCAGTTACACTTGGCTGTTGATTGGTGCNCCTTTGCCTATCTTCAGTTACACTTGGCTGTTGATTGGTGCATTATCGCTCCCTCCCCTTGCACACCTGGCAAGAGGGGAAGTTGTTGCTTAGCAACCAGCATGACATCCCTGTGTCATTCTTCCCAGTCGTCTGGTGGGAGGCAGATAGCCCCCACGCAGGGTCGCATTCTTTGAGGGGCAGCAAAAACAAACACTTTGGTAATCGTCGGGTACCTCCAGCTACAACTTGTCTCTGCCGGGTCGGAACTGCATTAATTTGTCCCCTCAATGCTTTGTGAAGGGGAGGCTGATGAACTCGCCCTCCCGACAGAGTGTTTGTGGGTAGGGCATGCGCATCTTGCTTGGCTGTAGTGCCAAACCACAATTTTAAGTGGTAAGAAAATTACCATTCAGCCACTATACAATAAAATTTTAGGCTAAATGCATTATTTAACAACGTTACATGTTACTTTTTTGCCTGGCTCATCTTTTTAAATGTTGAGGAGTTTTGTAACACCCATAGGCCTATTTTAAAATTAGCAACTTTCCTGGATTAAGTAGTGAAGTACTTTGTGGTTTTGTAGTCCTTTTTCTTAGCATTATATTTTATTCTGTAGCAGGTAAATTACCTACAAACATACCTGTATTCATTTTGAGATCTCACTTTATTTATAAAAAATTATGTTAGAAATTGTTAAAATGATCACTATCAATGTGATGATGCCATATAATTTTTTCACACCAGGTTTTTACCATAATAATTTTATTTGGATGATGATGATATAACCTTTTGGTTTCATCAAATACTTTATTTCAATTATGTATGAACAGGGTACATTTGTTCAAAACTAATTTTTTAAAATCACTATCAAGTTTGTCTGCACAGTATGTACCATAAAATGTAAACTTCATTGTAAAGTTAGCATAATTGAATGAAGTATTTAGTTAATTTTTCCCACTTTTAGTGGAAATTGCTAAAATACTCAATTAGAAAAATATTTTAATGATTCTGGCTAATTTTGTCTTATTTTGTGCTTTAAGTATCATTACCCTGTCTTGTAATCTATTAGCTGGAATTTTTAATTTTATTTTATTACTATGCTGTTTATTGTTTATTAACATTCTGCATTAACTTCTCTATTGTATATTGATTAGAAGCATAAAAAGATAATGTGAGTACAGGCGTGCTGTAAAACAGACTACACAGAATGTGTGCTATTTATGTGCATCATGTAATGAACATTGTTGGGTTTACTTTCAGAGTTGCAATGAAGATCTTGAAACCCAACTGGGTGAGCCATGATGGTCACCCAATCTACTCGGTTGACATTCACCCTGATGGCTCACGTTTTGCCACGGGGGGCCAGGGTGAGGACTCGGGCCGGATCGTGATCTGGAACATGGCAGCAGTGACGAGCCGGGAAAATGAGAAGAACGAGAATGTCCCCAAGATGCTGTGCCAGATGGACAACCACCTGGCGTGCGTGAACTGCGTGCGTTGGAGCGCGTCCGGCAAGTTCCTTGCATCGGGCGGTGATGACCGCCTCATCATGATCTGGAAGATCACCTACTACCAGACAGGCAATGTCGTGTTTGGCAGCTCTGGCGGCAAAGGCAATGTCGAGACGTGGAGATGCAGCTCAACGCTCAGCGGACACACTGGGGACGTGTTAGACCTTGCATGGTCTCCCCAAGACACCTGGCTTGCATCCTGCTCTGTCGACAACAATGTCATCATCTGGAATGCCCTGAAGATGCCCGAGATAGTTGCGATCCTGAAGGGACACACCGGTTTAGTGAAGGGCGTTGTGTGGGACCCCGTCGGCAAGTACATAGCTTCGCAGTCCGATGATAAGACGCTCCGCATATGGAGGACGGCAGACTGGAAACAGGATGCAGTGATTCAAGAGCCTTTTGAAGAATGTGGCGGCACCACGTACGTTCTTCGCTTAAACTGGTCTCCAGATGGGCTGTATCTCGTCTCAGCTCATGCGATGAATGGCGGTGGACCAACTGCGTTAATAATAGAGAGAGAAGGTTGGCAACAGGACAAAGACTTTGTTGGGCACCGCAAGGCAGTCACGTGTGTAAGGTTCAATTCTAATATTTTACAAAAGTCGTTTGTTTCATCTAGCAAGCCCCAGCTGTACTGCTGCTGTGCAATAGGTTCTCGGGACCGTTCTGTGTCTGTGTGGCTCACTGCCCTGAAGAGGCCTCGTGTCGTCATTCGTGACTTATTCACTAACTCGGTGTTGGATCTCTCCTGGAGTGTGTCTGGGTTGCAGCTGATGGCCTGTTCGTGGGATGGCACTGTTGCGTACGTGGAGTTTACCACGGAGGAACTTGGCAAGTGCCTTAGTCTCGAAGAGAAAAACGCTATACACGAGCGTATGTACGGCAAGAGCTTGGCAACTACGACATGCCAGACTAGTATTGTCGAAAACCCTGAGTTGTTAGGTTGTGGCTCCAAGAGTGATTCAGGGGCTACAGCACCTGTGGCAAACCATGTTGATAAAGAAGAAAAGCCAGTTGTACCTCAGAACCCGATGAAAGGGCCAATTAACAAACAGATAGAAACAAGGACATCAGATGGCAAACGAAGGATAACACCAATGTATATCCCTCCCACCTCTTCTGGAGACATTCCGGTTCCATTTGGTTCAGGTGGGACACCAACCTTCAGTAGCTCTACCGAGTCAAAGAGTCGTATATTGATTGAAAAGCGTGATGACATAGTTGCACCGAATGTGAGCCAGAGCCCCAACAAAGTGGCACATGCATATCAGACTCAGGAAGTGAAGCCCACCACTTCACAGGAACTGCCAGTGGAGAAAGTTGAGAAGTCTTTCAGCAACAGCGTTCCCAGTGAGCCTGTGACCCGTCACTTTGAGAAGAACAGCCATGAAGATGACTGCAGGTTTCCTTTCTCGAAGCAGATTTGTTCCCCAGTGGCATCAGAAAACCTACATGTGAGCGTAGCCCCAACTGTACGTGCAGCCAAAGAGCAGGTAAAGGCAACACTGTCTCGAGCCAAAATAGGGCAGCAGATGCACATTGAGATTGTAGGTTTCTCGCAGCATGTGCAAGTGACTAACGCCTCGTACACCTGCAAGTATGGACCTCTGACGACAGTGCGCTTGTTCAAGAAGAATGCCAAGGAGCCGCTGTGGACGGTGGTGTTGGGTTCTGTAGCGCTGGCCGCTGCCGCAAACAGACGCACGGTTGTGGTCACCTGCGAGGACAATAGCCTTCACATCCTCAACACTTCGACCGGCTGTCGCGTCTACCCCACCATGGTGATGGCCTCCAGCGCGTCCAAGCTTGTTCTCAACAGGCAGCATGTGGGCATACTGACGAGCTGTGGGCGTGTGAGTGTGTGGGATGTGCTACAGGGTAAGGTGGTTGTCAGGAACGAGTCGGTCCTGCCGCTCATGCGTGCAGACACGGACGCCATTGTGAAGTTCTCTATCACGGACGAGGGAACCCCACTCCTCGCGCTATCCTGCGGTAAGGCTTTTGTGTTCTCTCTGGACCTGAGCACGTGGCTGCTCGTCGGAAACAAACACGACCCAGTGCAGTGTCTCTCCTATCATTCGTCCTTCACGCGGCCTGTACAGGACATGCAGCAGTGGCCGCTCGGGAGCATCCAGGTGCTGCATGCGCAGATCTCCTCCCCGGCCACGTTGTCGTCCGCACGACTGTTCTGTGGGCCTGCACCATCTCTGTGCACGCTCACGCACCTGGAACACCAGCTGGCTGCATGTCAGGTGCTCCACTCAGAACGTGAGTACCAGTTCTGGTTCTCGACGCTGGTGCGGTTCCTCGTGCACGAGGGAATGCAGTACAAGTTGCGGTGTATCTGCGATGACCTTCTGGGCCCTGCACATGCCAGCGCGGCCTGGGAGAGCTGTCTCATGGGGCGTAGCAAGCACGTGCTCCTCCGCGAGGTGCTCGACACCATGAAGCAGAACCTCTCTCTGCAGAGACTCTACAGTGAGTACAACGAGCAGCTGATTCACAAACTCAAGTAACACAACTTGGGCCCGTGCCTTCCCTCAAGTGACTTTTTCTGTCCTTTTCTAAGAGCGTTGTAACCACAAGTCTGCAGAATGTATATTGCCAGTTCTAAACCAAATGTACGTAGTCATAATTTATATAGTCATTATACTCTGTGTATTTCCTGTGCAAGCATTTCTAAATACAGTGCAAGTTTCTTGCACACTCTTCTTTGTGTTACACTTTTCTTTACCATGTTTTAGCCAACCAGAGACTGATGCATTATCTGTATGCCATTTAATTCGGTGCATTGTATCACAGTCTATAGCTCACATCTGTCTACTGATTTGCTATCCTATGAACATGACTTCATAAAATCAAAACTGACCAGTTTGGCCTCTAAAAAATCCAAAACTCTGTTTTAAGTCATCTTTTTGTGAAGTCCATGTTGGTCTCTGGTGTAAAAGCAATTGATTTTTAAATTTAACATTACTAAAATTCAGTAGAAAAATTTAGTCCAAATAAAATGATAGCCCTGAATAGTAAACTTATGGTCCCTGCACACCGGTCACACCTCGGAACATCCTTGGCTGGAAGCAGTGGTTTCAGGCACAGAGTACGGAACCCTCGGAACAGTCTCGAGACCGGCACTGCAATCTGGCCAGAGGGAGGATGCAGCACCGGAGGAGAAGTGGCACCCACCTCAGCTCTGCCACCTCTCTCTTGCCTTACAGCTGTGAGACACAGTTACTGCATATGGAAAATATTATGACAACCTAATAATTAGGACTAGCAGTTTTCTGCACGTTACCATCAATTCTGCAATAGGCGAAAGGAAATTCTGCAATTTCGAAAGAGAGGCAATATGCAAGAAAAGCAAGTGCAAGTCAAATGCAGTTATTACTAACATATACCGTTTTATTACCAAACTAGTTGTGCCCGCAGCTCCGCTTACTTGGACCACAAAATTATTGTTTAGGTTTTTTTTTAAATAACTAATCAAAATCAAAATTTGCAGCGGACTTGCAATAAATACACATACATGCTCGAACGTGATTAGTTTGTTACTACTGACGCGAGTCGACTGAGTGCCGGCCGAACGCACACGACTCGTGCTACATTTCCCCCTCCCCCCTCCCAAACTTTTGATATCTCTTATAAAGTATAGGCGGGAATTGGTAAAGCGCGTTTGCAAGAGAGCACGCTGGCTGCAAACTTTATTCCGACTTGATTCACTATTATCATCACTGCTTATTCCTTATGTTACTTTACGTAACAAAATATATCCTAATACCTGGCCAAAGAACATAGCTATGAATTAAAAAAAAAAAAAAACATGTAAATCGGATATGTAGTAAGCGCACTAACATACAGACAGAGAGACGTTGAGTTTTATAATATGTATACATGAACACATTATATCATATAAGATTACTTTCAAACAAATAACACAACCTATCGAAATATACACAAGGTTACTTCAAACTTCTTATGTTGTACACACATATACAATACCGATTTATTACCAACTGTACTCGCGTATTTCAGATATAAAATAACTTATTTTACTTCCAGCTGTTTATGTTGTACAGTTTTAGTTACTTAATTTAAAATATTTGTTGGGAGAAATTAATTTCTGTTTATTTTTTTTTGCTTGTGGACCAACCTATGGTAGGCCAAAATGTTTGATTCTGCGATTATGCGCAACTCCTAATGCTTCTGCTAAAAATGCCGCAATCGCGGAATTGCAGAATACTCGCATCCCTACTAATAATCCTTTTCTTCTTCTTCTTCTTCCCAACCATACTGCTGTTTTCCTTATAGAAGTAATTAAGTACATAATATATACAATACAAATATATGAAACATTGCTTATGTAAGTCAGGTATAGACCATTCATTGTTACTTCACACTTTTCTGAAACACGGCTAAAGTTCTACTTTTGTTTACAGATTGTGTATCCTTCCGCTACATGCAAACATAAACACTGCTGTGTGACTTCTATATTTTAACTGTAAAAAGCTTTGTTTACTGTTTTCAGCTGTTAAAAGAATTCTGCCATAATTAAAAAACCATTCTGTATGAATGATCACAATTTAGGCCTATGACCATATTTCGGTCAGTTTTATCACATTTTAACACTGTCTGTTGACAATAGTGTTTGTTATTATTTCATCAAAAGGATGGCCTCAGTTGGAATAAATTTTATAACTAAGGAGCAACCAGTCCAATGAAAAAGACAGTAAATTCAAACACGCAACTCGTATTGCTAATTTTTTTTTGTACGTAGTAGCGACAAACTTAAAAGACAGTGATGAACATGCACACAAATAGGCTGACCATAACTTACAGAATTTGCACAATAGATCAAAAGTACATAATACTATTTGTCATCTGTAAGTTTGTGCAGTACAAAATTTAATGGTTGACTTGTTAAATGACATTGCTACAGTGTTTTATAACAAAGAAATGCCAATCGTAGACAGTATTTTGTGCCAACTTAATGAACAAATGTTTTACCCGACTGATGCATTTAGCATGATGTATTGCACCGCAAATAAATATACACATTTACGGCTTAAGAAATGAGTCTACTGTAATGCATCACTAGCAATATACTTATTCACAAAAATGGCAAACAATGATGCCTGGAATTTCTCTTTCCTGGATTTTCAACACCAACTGCAAGAAACTTGTAAATTTTACTTACCATCTTAATCTTAGCATTAAGTGAGTGATGAGATTGCGGCGGCTCTTAACAGCGAGGTCTTGGGAGCCAATGAGGGTGATTGAGGTGAGTATGAAGCAGCATCGGAATGAAAGGGTAGGGGAAACGGGAGATCCAGAGAAAACCCGCAGACCAGCAGCATCATCTGGCACGATTCTCACATGCGAAAATCCAGGATTGAGCCCGGTTCAACTTGGTAGGAGGCAAGCAGGTTAACCGCTCAGCCACCGTGGCCCCATGTTTAGCATTAATTTATATCCAACATACTCTTAATTTCTCTTCTTGTTGATTGCATACACTCATTCTTTCGTACTGCCCTCCTGAAGCAATTTAGATTGACAGTAATTTCCTCTTCAGAAAACGACGAATCAAATTCATGGCACACAATAAATAAATAATGGCAATCATTGAAAGACTAGAGCTAGTGGTGGGGGGCAGGCCAGGCAAATCCATGCTGTTGCCAATACAAGAATGTTCAGCGGCCCCTCTAGTATGCAGTAATAACCTTACCTTGTTGCCAAGTGTTTAAACATCAAGTGAAGCACTAGTTTTACGTAAGTGCAGCCATTTTGAGTGGCATCGTGTGACAAAATAAGTTTATTTGTTATTTTAATGTTAATTTATATCTGTAAATGAAAGTTTTTGGAATAAATTGATAACCTAGAAGGGCATATCCTGCACCCCTTTGTCGTAAAATGAGGTGTATGTACGCACAGTGTCTAAACGCCGCCATAACTCAGGGCAAGTACAAGGGGACGTGGTTTTGAATCATTAATTATGGAACCCTAATGGCTGTAGGTATTGCCTCTGCCTAACATAGTGTGCACATGCGCACACACACGGAGACAGCAAGTGAGAGAGTGTGTGTGTGAGAGGAATTGTATAACACGCATGTTCATAACCTGGAAAGCTTTTCCATGAAGTGTTGTAAAGGTAAAGTACAGTGAATGTGACGTTACTGTTTGCATGAACAAAACACTGTCAACCTGTAAGGTGTCATCGTTGTAAACAAAAAATATTTGTATTTCGAAACTGTCTGTCAAATATAGATTTTGTATTGTAAATAATCAGTTGTTTTTACTGCTGTATTTTTGTTGCCCATCCACAGTGAAATATATTGGTTGGGGCACAGTCCTGTTGTGCAAGTACAAGCTATGCTTGTTTTTCATATGTATATTATTTTTAGTTGAGGAGGGAAATACGCTTTTAGCTTCCAGAGTAAATTGATTTATTCAAAGGTTGTGGTTGGCATTTAATATCAGAGGTCCTGAGCACCAATGAGGGTGAAATGAGGTGAACGTGGAGTTGTGGTGGATTGCAAGGGCAGCGGAAAATGTGAGTAACTTGAGCACCCCAAGAAAACCTGCTGGCTAATGGCAACGTCCGCCACATGTGGAAGTCTGGGTGACAGCACCTTGATTTATTTAAATGGATAGCACTGCACCACCAAACTGCCAGAAAATCACTTGTTGGTGCAAAGTGACAACATACTGTGTTCCTGACAACAGGTTCACTTCAGCACAGATCCTTTGTTACTGGTGCATGATCTGCACCGGGCGACTGAAGGGATCGTATACATGTTGCGCAGACGTTATACCAGTTGACTGTGTATGTACTCTCGCTAATATGTTAGTTTACTTACACACCTCCTCCCAACCTGCTGAGAAATGCATTGGTGGGTGATTGTTCAACAGTAAGAGTCATCCTGTTTTATCTTTCATTTGCATGCACATTACAGAGGAACTTAACTTTAAAAGTATGTTAGGAGGGTGTTAACCATAAATAAATTCCAAATATGGATGTTGAATTTTACAGATTTTTCGAAGCCAACTTAGAAAACTACGAGAGATAATGGTTGTTTTACAACTTTGTAAGCCACAATTTTGCAGTGTTGGTGCATTTATTTTGCACAATTGTTTGCACTGCACAACTCTGCAGAAATACATCACAGTAGTTCCATGATCTTCTGTTTTTCTCAGAGTGTTCCTGGAGGAGTGTGTATACTTACCAACACAACTTGTGCTAGCCTTACCTGTCTGGAACATTGTTTATCATTGTTAGTCTGGTATAGGCTGTTCACTGTAAAGTGAGCACTTTTGATGGCCTAGTTACTTTTTTATTTCAGCCTTTTTTATCCTTTAAAAACCTTTTAATTGCTACATAAGTTATAAACACTGTGTATATCCCACCCCACTCTGAAATAAACGTCCAAGGCTAAGATAAAATATATTTATTGACAATTACTCCAAATGAGAGGGCTTTCAAAAGTGCTCACTTTACCACGAATGGTCTATAGTTATACTCTGTCTCATATAAGTTGGCCAGATTCTGACAGGTCTGCGAAGTTTACATCTGACTACGTATACTTCCGCCATCAGCCGATCGGCCACATGGCAACGATGTTGTTTATTTTCATGCTGTCATCAGCCGATTCCCTAGTCAATGTACTGTTTGTGGGACGTTTTAGGCATACTTGCTACTCAGAAATACGTAGCTGCGATTGTATATTAGTAATAGTAATGTGTACATAAATCATTAATCAGCAAATTTTTATGTTAAAGGGCAAAAATATAAATAATTAATTTAAAATTTACTAACTACAAAAAAATGTAATGCTAAACAAATTTTAAGATATTTTAGACTGACTTCTGTCAAAAAAAAAACTAGTAGGTTATAAAAGTAAGAATATAAAACCTTTCAAATAATCAAATATTTGCTAACTTTTTTTAATTTGTCCGAGACAGTGAATTTGGGTAACATTTGCGAGACGATAGTTGTAGCTATTATCACACTTTGAACGTTATAGCTAATATATTTGAGTTGGAAATATGTGACGTGGAATTGTTTAAAAACAATTCACACGTGTCCCACTTTGTTCGGAAACAAGGAAATATGGTACAAGAACAATATGGCGTATAATTTACGTAGGCGAACAATTACCTGCTGAATATAAATGACAAGTACTCAAAATCACTGTACATGAAATATATGTTATATTGTATTCACGGTAACTTCAAAATTTTCTGAAGCCCTGCTAAAGATCTACTTTCAAGGAGCCGATTATGTATCCTTCTGCAGTATGTAAACAAAACATTGCCATGTGACACCTGTCAAACGTTTTGTAAACAAAAACAGTGCCATGTGGGAACTGTCAAATATTTTGTAAACAAACAGTGCCATGTGGGAACTGTCAAATATTATGTTAACAGGGTCCATGTGGGAACTACCAAAATTTATTTTTGAAGAGAAACAATGCCATGTAATCTTAACTGTCATATACTTTAATAAAATTCTCCAAATGTCTAAAAAATGCTAATCAATTTAGCAAAATATTGTAATACATACAAAAAGGTAGATTGAAGTATATATCGGAACTGTTAATTATATAATTTAATTAAAGTTTACTTATTGTATTAAGATTTATTTACATATTTGGTGTAAGGAAAAAGTTAAATTTTACATAATAAACTTTTGGAAGTAGCACTTAGGTTAAAGATTTCACTGTGATAAATGGTACCATATTTTATCGCATATAAGTCACACATTTTATTTAAAAAAATTTATTGAAAACTCAGGGTGCGACTTATAAGTGAGAAAAATTCCTCCAGCCCTGCACTACGTTTCAGTTTACTACGAATTCACGGCCCGCGGCTCGATTTCCAAACTCTTCAGCGAACAAAATCACTTTCATTTTGAAACCTGCGGTGTAGGTACATCGCTTTTCCATCAAAAAACTGTCGCACTTCTTCACTGCCACAACATCAAAACAATACTACGTGCGATGCAAAGACGATATAAGAGAAAGACGTGTAAGTCACGCCTAACATTTGGTACTCAAGAACTAATGTGCTGCTATCTCTTACGCTCCACAAAAAGCTTTTGAAAATAACTGATTAACAGTTATTGACCAAAAATCGATTCCTTTTCATTCTTTTAAAATATTTTTTCCTGTTAAGGATTGCGAAGGGTATTACGTAACGGAAATATGCAAATACCTTTCTATATTTTGCACGTTTATTTAAAACTTACAAAGATAAACTGCAGAAATAACACCGCTAATACTAAAATTACATCTTAACCTAGAATTATCTTATAAGTAGAAAGAATGTGTTACGTTAGTTTTATAACCACAATTCAGCGTCTCCAATATGGCGTGGTTATACTTCTGAAAAAAACGTGCCCAAACGGACAAGATGGAGTGTATGAGTCCGCTGGACAGACACTGAAATTTATTTAATTTCAATTAATAACAGTGAAATCTTTACCCATGAGTGCTACGTAAAAATGTAAATATATAGTTTAGCAATATTAACTTTACAATTACGGCATTAAATTTATACATATTAATATTTAACCTACGAACTATTTCTTTTCAGCTATAACCAACATGTCCCTTCAAAATCCGTTGTTAATTCGTACGGACTTTTAACAAATTATTATAATTTATTGAAAAAATATACTTAAAACTTAAAACAAGCAATTTATATAGTGCTTCAGTGCTAAAAGCAAGACAAAACCTTTTTCCATATACAATTTTTTTATAACCAATTGAACATGTAACTCCTAGGGTGATTTTTCAAAGGTTCTTTTCAAAAGTATCGAAGATACCGTGAATGGATTATACTTTAAAAATTATGCAGAGCTAGCGAAAAATAAAACTATTGGTATCTGTTCATAAATGTATTATATAAAGCAAACGAACGCTATTCTCTTCTGGCTTGTAATGCTTCGAAAAAAATCCCACAGATGGCGCGCACAACATTTCAGCGCGTGGTCCGAGCCACATTTTTTTCTCAAGAGGTAGCGTCTTTGAAAAGTTGACTGTTCTTCTATTACTGGATCGGAACGACACGAATTTGAAATATATTTAGTCAAATTATTAGAAACAATAATTCAACAATATTATGCAATATTTCTGTATGCTTATGGAATTAATATCAAACAGTTAAAGCCCAGTTGGAGAGGGGGGAATAATACGTGAAAAAAGATTTTGAAATTGCGTTTTGTTTGGATAAGGATCGTTTTAATGTACTTTTAATTTCGAACACCTATACATTTCTACTTTAGCAAGAAGTTTAGTTTCTAGCATAAAAACCGCTGTTTTATGACCACGTAATATAAAATGTATAAATTAATCTAGGAACTCATTCTTATCCACATATTGCCTGCTTGTCTGATGTGCGCCGGCAGTGCACTCAGAATAGCCAGCATAATATTAATTTTCGTTCGTTCATGCAATAGCTGATGCAGGTTTCGTAAATGGCACATTGTTTGTTTGGAATACTTCAAGTGGCCACTCACTGACTGTCAGAATCTGGCCAACTTATATGAAATGAAGTATATATGTAAATAATTGTTACCCTGCAAAAGTAGTTAGTTGTGTGACTACAGGGCAATGTAATTATGTGGACATGTGTTTTAAGATTTAAAATTTTAAGTTTGGCAACGGGAAATAATACATATTTGCCAAGTGAAATAGGGCCTATGTGTACAAAATAAAGTATTTGTATGTTTGTAATAATGAGCACTCGTATGAAAATAGCTTGTATACCAAGAAATATTGATGTACTGAATAAAATGTTAGCCCTGCTTGCTTGGTCTGTTACGGTGTAATTCAATTACACTTCAAGGACAGCATATTTGTTTTGTCGGAGGTGAAAAAATATGGTATTTGAAGGTTTTGGTCCTTAAAATAGGTCAAGGAAAATGTAAGATTTTGCCTGGAAACGGAAAATCTGGGAATTCTAAAATGGAATTTCAGTGGACAACCTGCACCTAGGAACTCCCATGCGTTGTGGAGTGTGCGCAGGATGAAGTAACGTGGTTTTGCAAGAGAACCTGCATTAGTTCATGCAGTATGACTTCACCACAGTCTGAAGGCTCCAGTTCTATCCTAGTTAGTAAGAGAATAAGGCCTGCAACTCCACCGAGGATAACATCTGTTAAGATGCTGGAGAGAGCAGAATGTTGTGATGTGACAGTTAAGAAGTCTGCAGGCTCCGGAGCAACACTGCCAAGGATCGTTTGCGTGTCAAAGACGCACAAGTTCCCATTTCCTCGTGTATACCTGCCCAGCTTAAATATTAAGATGCAACAAAATTTTAAAAAATATAAAAATAAACATTTTATTCTAAATTATTATATTGTGTATTGATATTAGCACTGCCCCACAAAGGTGTGTACGGATCCTGCAGTTGTGCACTGTAGTTGCGTTCAGTTGAAGTGCTGAGTTGCGAGGGCATGGTGGGAGGAACAGAGAGTTCAACACGGTATTCCTATCATGGACAAACCAACAAGAATTGCAACATATTTTCTCTTACTTCACACCATTTCCTTGATTCTACTGGTATGTATAGTGTCTCATGTCGTTTTGCTCTGAATGTTTACACATTATTTACAATTAGCTATAAAAAATCTTCAGTTTGCATGTTATTAGCCTGTACATGTTTGGTCTGAATATGGATGACCTTGAAGTTGCTGTGACTGTAAGAAAGAGAAAGAGTGTGAATGAGTGATTATTTATTTAGAAAGGTGGTTAAAGGATTAAAAAATGGCTTCAAAAGTGCCACTTTATCGTGAACAGCCTATACTTTGATTGGGCCAAGCATGTGTTTCCTATCTTCGGCACATAGTGCTTGAAACGGACAGTGTTTCTTGTAACTGCTGATGTTTCCAAATAATTGTTCATAAAATAAATGGTTAAGGAAACAATGCATATGGCCGTATGCATTTGGCATTGCTTGGTTTGCTTGAGCCGTGATGTACGGTTAAAGGTTCGTGGGAGGAGGGAATGAGTACATTGCTGCTCTGCACATGCCATTGACCCTCAAACAAACGATTACAGTCTCAGCGATGCAGTAAAACACTTAGTCTGTGTGTACAGAACTACAGTATCCACCAAAGATTTTCAGTGTTCCTAGCAAAATTCCTTTACAAATAAATAATGATCAAATTATCTGCTTTTACCATTTACTAAATATTGCACCTAAAGGGGAAACAGTAGAGTACATAAAGCATTAAATAAATACAATAATGTAATCTCAATTTTTGATGATGCACGGCAGTCACGGAATATGCTACTGTAATCCGCCATGGCACCGTGCCGTTCTTACACATTTCCAACTCTACATTATCTGTCGCTCAAAACAGTTGCATTTATCACTGTGCTTTTCAAAGCAAATGGTTTTGCATGAAAATGTTGAGCAATAATTTTAACCAGTAATTACATTTGGCAAAAAAAATTTCTTTTGCATTTAAAAGTAATTTTTTTCCCTGTAAAGTTTGTGTTTAATCATCTCTGGCATAAAATCAAAAAAAGGTTTTTTAAATGAAATATTAATTTTCAACTCAATAAGCAACATCTAAGAAAAATGCTACCCACACAAGCACATACTTGACCTCTTGTCAAAAATTGTTTGAACTTCGAACAACTCGCACTACAAAGCATGAAGTTCATTTTCAGTGACTTCTTCCGGAGAGATCTGAGGATTCATATTAATTATTTCAATGCACACACATCTTTTGAATAAACTGATATCCTGGAAGTGCCAGTTCAAAACTTTTTGACGCCAAATTATGCACAAGCGCCAAGTCTGAACACAGCATAACTTGCAACAGTCGTAAGTGTACAAGAAAATCAACGGATGTGGTTTTGAATAATTAATTATTGAGAGTAAACAATTAATTTTAATCACCTCATTTATTCATTTCTGTCTTAAAATCACATGTTTTTGAAGTGAAATATTTTACTTCAAAAGGCAGACGTTTGCCACATGTGGATGACTTTGCCAACTTAAGTGTAGATATGCGGCCCCTGGATTGCATAAGCTTCTGCTGTTCTCTGTAATACTGGGCATGGCTAGTTTCCTCTCCTTACACGGCTGGTAGGGAGGGAACTAGTTGCCTAGCAACCAGCATGGCATCCTTGCACCCTCTCCTCCCTCTGTGTGCCAGCAGTTTGGAAGAGTGTAGGGGTAGATTGTTTCACTTCTCTCACCATTGAAATTTCTCCGTCTCGCACACCGTGAACTCGCTGCCTGGTCAATAATCTCTCGGTGTGGTCTCAGCTGATAAGAGTGCGCGTGAGACATTCAAAATTCTACGTACATTCAATGTCACATTATTTTTTTTTTTCCAGAGGGTTTTAAAGTTTGGGGTTGGCAAGTATTCGGTGTCATCTTACAATCAGTTATATACAGTACTTCGTCATGTTACATTCTTTATTTAGGTTGTAACGATGCAATATATTAATTATCGGGATACATGGTTCATTTTCTTTCGCTTTGCCAGGAGTCATAATTTGTTATCGGAATTTGAAATTAAAGCCGTGGGAGTTCGTTTATCAGGCATCTGGTTGCCGTTTCGAAAGTAGTAGTTTTCAGTACACTTTAGCATTAGTGATAGAAACTTTCCAAACTGCGTCAACAGTTTTTGTTCTAAAAGTTTGATTATCTATTAACTTACGGTGCAGTTCGAATGGCTACGCAGTTTGGAATAGCGTAGGAAAGAGCCCAGCCCATGCCATGCTTTTGTCTGAGGAGAGGGGGGGTGATAGGCACGTGACATATACAGAGTGCCTACCATCCACGCCGACAGATAACAGACAACGGCCGAGCAGTAGTCACTCAGTGCTTGCAGAGGCCACATTGGGCAAGGCAATAACCCCCACACCGGCAACTTTATTCTGCTCGTTGATTTCTCCACCAGTGTGGGAGGTTGCTAGTTACTCGGGCGATGCCAGCTTTTTAAAACGAGAACACTCAAATAATGACTGTGGCACTGATCACTGTATGTGATCTGTTGCATCTTTCTGATAATTAAAAGTAAAGAATAATAAACCGGAACTTGGCTACATTATTTTGTATTTAATTGGCACCTTTTTAAAGAGTTTCATGTTGCTACCACTGAGCTTATCGAGTCATTTAGGTGTAAATGTTTCTTTACAGTAATATTTTTTGTTGAAAATTCCCATTTTATTGTGTGTGTTAGTTATACTTTAGTCACAGATAAAGTACAGCTCTCATTATACCCGACATGATGTTTAATAAGGTTAGAAGTTGTATTTTATTTATGTACATATCAGTTCATCCACTGAAATTTTACATGTCTGAAAATTTGTTGACAGTCTCATGAAAAACAGTGGGTAGAGAAACCACTGTAAACAGTGGCATTGTGTGTAGGCTAGACATGATTCCTATCAGCAAACTGCCAGTATAAGTTCACAACAAATGACAGGTAGTGGAATGAGGTATTTGTACTGTGAGAAGGGGAATGATGGACACTACACGAAAGTTAAGCAATCTCCCAGTAGATAAGCACCGCACCTCCAGATGAAATCTCCAGATGAAATTATCCGCTGCTTACACAAGTAATTACAGTATCCAGTTTTCTTGCCATTTTTATTGCCTGTCCAGCGTACAAATGGAAAATTACTTTCACCTGTCCGTATTTAGTCATGTATGAATACTAATTTTCCATTGTGTATCAAGGTTTGAAGCAAATTGAATTAGAATTTAATGAGAGTATTTGTATTTGTTTTTACTGTAGCTACAAGCCACAAAGTGTGAAAAAACACAGCTACAAAATACAATGCAATGAAAACCAATCATTTTTATACAGACTCTACTCACTTAACATAACCCCAAGACTTGTAAAGTCACTAATTCTCTTGATAAAGTAACCCAAGGTAGTAAACAAATAAAGATGAACATCTTAAATTGGACGGGAACACTGACATTTACGTATCTTTGTTTACATGTGCTTCATAATACCAGTCGACTCAAGTTGCATATCAAAAACTTTGCTTAGACCAAAAATGAGCAATATTCTCAGCTACAATTCATGTGTGTGCCACAAAGAGTCGCTGTGGCATAGTAGAAAAATCTTTGACGTTACAAATTCATTACTTTTTTTTACAGACACCGACTTTTGTGTTCCAAACCCTGCATCTGTATCTCATATAATTTTTTAAGCGTTATTTATCATTACTGCCACGGGATCAATTGCCATGTGTGTGAAAAGCCTTTGAATTATAAGTTTACTATGATTATAATGACGCGCCACGAGCACCGTCAGTTACTACATACACAGCCTCAGTCTCTGGTGCCCCATCCCCCCCCNTAGAATGCTATATCACCGAGCGCAGTTGCTCATTTCACCTCTGAACTGGTCTATTCCACAAGCCAAAGAACCCCTTGCCACCTGAGGCAGGCAATCCGCACGACACTGCGCTCGAGTTCAAGTAGGTGGACCGACCTCCTCGCTAGGCTCACCCCGGCCGGCAGGCACGTAACGCACATGCTGGCTGCGCATCGGGGAGGTTTCTCCCTCCATGCAGCCTGCTCCAACTGCCCCTAGCTTGCCACAGCTCTAGAGCACTATTTATTTCCTTGCACACCCTTCTGAGGAGAGCGCAGAGGCCAGACTCCAGCCGTAACTCACTAGTTAGCGCCTCTACTCACCAAAGCTGCCTACAGCAGTCTTGTATTGCTGTTTGATTTGCTCTTCTAACATATCCAACTTGTGTTTCCTAACGCACAATGGAAGCTCCTGTCATGGAGCCTTCTAGAACACCCCGAGACTACTTCGAACCTCGTTACCACCCCGAGGTATTCATATTGGTAAACCTGGTCCCTTGTCCATCAGTATAGGTACTTCATTCAAAGTCGCACTCTTGTTTTTCAAAAATATTTTCTGAAAAATGTGCAGCTTAGAATTGAGTAAATATGGTAACTTCTCTGAATTTGCAAAGCTATGCACTCACAGTTATTCAAATGCCCTACCACCGGTCGGGCCAGAATGAGGCTAGCAAAATCCACAGTCGCAACTACGTGCTTTGGTGAGCCTGGTGCTGTAGTAAGTCAGATTGTGTGATGCTGCATGTGCTGCAAATGGTTCGTCTTGTAGGTTATTAATGTGACCAGCTATGGCTTGTTAGTATCTGCTCTGTGGCCATTCATTTTCAGCCTGAGTGTGTTGGTGGTGAGGCTGATTTATTCTGCATTACAGTGTTGGCACTGTAGCTGATAAGTCAGGTTTTCTGTTGCACAGTTGTAGTTACTTTGGATAGGATATGTACGGCAAGTGAGTCTGCTATCGAAAGTAGTTGTGGGTTGGTGGATGGCACAGGAGCCACAGCGTGAGCTATTGCAGGTGTGAGATCCTCTGGGGGCGATAGTAAGGTTGGAATTTGTGGTAGGCTGCAGCTTTTGATGAACCAGTTTGTTGCGGAGTTTAGGTGGCCCTTTGGGTGTTTTGGAGCGCAGGTCTTGTGTTTGTAGTGATGAAGCCTGAATTTTGTATCCAGAGTGGCGAACAGTTCTGAGTTTACTTAGGCCTGCATGACATGGGACCACCAGGGGTATATCAGAGTTGTTGACCATGGTTTGTGTTCCGGTATTTGAGATGGCTTGCTGAATCTGTTTGTGGATGAGAGGTCTGGGGTAGCCCCTGTCGAGGAAAGCTCTGGCTATTTGTTCACACTGTTTGTTGAGATCACCGATGGTGGAGTATATACGTTTGGCTCTTGTGGCAAGACTGTAGGGTAGAGATTTCTTGGCATGGTATGGGTGGTAGCTATCAAAATGTAGGTACTGGAGGTAGTTGGTGAGATTGGTGTGTACAGCAGTTTGAATTGTGCCATTGTGGGGAGTGAGTTCAACATCCAGGAATATGGAATGTGTTTTGGAGTATGACCAGGTGAACTTAAGTGAACTGTGTGCGTTTAAGTTGTTCAGAAAGTGAATTATCCAGTATTCCGTGGAAGTCCATATCATGAAGATGTTGTGGATGAAACACAACCAGCGGTGTGGTCTCGCTTCACAAACTTCAAACTTCCCACACTGGCATATACTACACTAACTCTGCCTACGCCACTCCCATGCAGAACCACAAAAGAGGAACAACCACCCCACAAAAGCAAATCACATGTAGATAACTTCACTGCTGCTCAGAAAAATATTCTACAAAAAGGTCTCTCCTTCTCCCCCTCCAAAAAGTTTGACCACTTCGCCTCTGTAAAAGATGTCCTAAGTTTCATACACAATCTCCGACTCAAAACACTTTTTGAAAACCTCCCCTTGCTAAGCCACAACAGCAGCCCCATTGATCAAACCCTGAACAAGTTTGCACCCCCATTAACTTGGGACCCTTCCCCCTTACCACCACCACATCCTCTTGAGCAGTTCATCATATACATTCTGGTCAACATTGCAGACCCTGATTATGCCACTTCATTACCTAACAATAGCAACATAGCATAACCTATTCAGAAAGAAAAGCCATAAAAATCTTCAAAACAACCCAGACAAAATGATACTGCCGGCTGACAAAGGTACAACCACAGTGATTCTCACCAAATAGACTACATTCTAGAAGCAGAAAACCAACTCAAGGACACATCCACCTACAAACGTCTATGAAAAGACCCAACCACCAGATTCTGTGACCTCATCAATCAATTTCTTGTGTCCCAGGGCCCCCTTACAGACCTATCCGAGGCTTCAATAAAGCTGCTCACCCCAAATAAACCCATCACACCAGATCTATACCTGCTTACCTGCTTCCAAAGATACACAAGTAACAATGGCCACCCCCATGATGTCCCATTGTATCAGGGATTGGCAGCCCCACTGAGAGAATCTCAGCACTTGTACATTCCCAACTTCATCCTTGGGTACAGCTTTCGTCGTACGTCAAGGACACTGGCCACTTCCATGAATGCTTAAGACACCTGGACTCCATTCCCCAAGATGCATACATGGTCACCATAGATGTTACATTTCTCTATACCAACATCCCCCACTCATCTGAACAGCCTGCCATAGAATACAGGATCATCGAAAAATAAAAAAGAACGGTACAATTTTATAACTTTATAGCAATGAAACTATTAAACGGAATTAGCTGATTCTTGCACAAAATTGTAGTGGAAAGACAAAATTTGCTGGAGAGAGAGGGGGGGGGGTGGTGTTTGACAGTCACGCACCGACCTTAAGATTGATGGCGACAGTGCAGCAGAAAGGACTATGTGTTCTGTGGTTCACGGAGTTCAAGTGACTGTGCAACGCAATGTTAGACAGCAGTATCCGGGACAACATGAACCAGAACAGACTGCTATTTGTTGTTGGGTTAAAAGTTTCAGCAAAACCGGTACAATAATGAAAAAACAATCACCAGTACGGCCAAGAACGTCCGAAAAAAGGTGGAGCAGCTTAAACTATTTGTGTGCGGAGCCCTAAAAAGTCAATTGCCCGGCGTAGTTTGGAACTCTGCATTCCGAAGACTACCATGCTAAATGTTCTTCATAAACGTTTGAGATTGTATGAAGACAAGATTCAATTGAGACATGAAATTAAGCTGGAAAATCATACCCAATGTTTTGCATTCGCTGCTTTCATGTTAAACGAAATGGACACTGAAAGAAATTATGCTAATCGGGTGCTTTACAGTAACGAGGCAACTTTTCACATTAATGGTTGTGTTAATCGTCACAACTGCGTCAGTGCTCCGGAATACGTGAATAAGGTCGAATATCGCCTGGACATACGCAAAGCTCCAAATGGAGTGCACGTAAAAACATTTGAAGGTAAGCAAAACATGATTCTGCCTGTACATTTTGGTGCAAGAACCCACCAAATCAGTCAAATAGTTTCAAAACTGTGATTTTTTTTATTGTACCATTCTTTTTCGATGACCCTCCTGTATTACCTCAAGCAAAGACCTCCACACAGCAAACCTTCTACAGCATTCCTTGTTGAACTCTCCAGGTCAACCCTCAGCAACAACTTCAGATTTCAAGACACTCACTACCTTCTGGTCTAGCACAGCGAAGGGTACACGTATGGCCCCCATACTATGCCAATCTGTTTACAGGCAGCTTAGAAGAAAACTTCCTCAGTCACCAACCAACTCAACCACACTGATGGATGCGTTATATCGACGACATCTTCATTATATGGACTTCCACTGAAAACTGCCTAATTCACTTTTTGAACAACTTAAACACACTCAGTTCACTCAAGTTCACCTGGTCTTACTCCATAACACATGCCATACTCCTGGATGTGTAACTCACTCTCCACAAGGGCACAATTCAAAACTGCTGTACACACCAAACCCTCCAACCACCTCTAGTACCTACATTTCGACAGCTACCACCCATACCATGCCAAAAAATCCCTACCCTAAAGTCTCGCCACAAGAGCCAAACATATCTGCTCCACCAGTAGTGATTTCAACAAACAGTGTGAACAAATAGCCAGAGCATACTTGATAGGGGTTACCCCAGGTACCTCATCCACAAACAGATTCAGCAAGCCATCTCAAATACCGGAACACAAACCAAGGTCAACAACTCTGATATACCCCTGGTGGTCCCATATCATAAAGGCCTAAGTAAACTCAGAAACATTCTTCACTCTGGGTAAAAAATTCTGGCTTCCTCACCACAAACACAAGACCTGCTCTCCAAACCACACAGTGTGGTCTTCAAAAGGCCACCTAAACTCCGCAACAAACTGGTTCATCCAAAGCTGCAGCCTATCACAAATGCCATCCTGATTATTGCCCCCAGAGGATCCCACCCCTGCAATAGCTCAGGCTGTGGCTCTTGTGCCATCCACCCACCCTCAACTACTTTCAATAGCAGACTCACTAGCTGTACGTACCCCATCCAAGGCAACTACAACTGTACAACAGAAAATCTGATTTATCCGCTACAGTGCCTACACTAAACAAGCCATAGCTGGGCACATCAATAACCTACAGGACAAACCAGTTGCAGCACATGCAGCATCACACAATCTGACTAACTACAGCACCAGAGTTGTGATAGCCCTACCTCCTTCAAGCAATAGCTCAGAACTCAGGTGCTGGGAATTAGCTCGTCACTTTATAACAAAATCCAGGAAGCCCCTGGGCCTCAACGTAAGATAATCACATCTCCAAATCACACTCATCAGCTGTACCTGCAAATTTTCAGATTTTCCGCCTCACCCTAGTTTGCCACCCGGCCGCCAGGTTTACTACCAACATCGTCTTTCCACCATACTGCAGTGTCCTACAACTCACCGTCTGATGAAGCTGGCCTAGGTAGCGAAATGTCATAATAGCGCAACCACGCAAAAATGTGTCGTCCTTCTTTGTATGTGTTGTCCTGTCAACAAGTACTACACTGTGAGTAGTATTTGAATTCCTGTCCTTTTATATATTTTTGGTAGCCTAGCGACCTACTTGCAAACCTTAACTAGATTGAAACACCAGTTCAACAAGCTTGAAAATTTGGTGGATCTGAAGGTTACTTATGCATCAGAACATCAACCGATTAATTTTTGATTGCTTACGCTTAAAAATATAAGTAAACACCCTCTTCCTGTAATTTTCATGCATTCAAAAATATACAAAGTTAATTTGATCATTGAGTTTGGAAGTAGATGTAAATACTGCTGAAAAATCAACCTGATGATTGAAAAATGCCTCAACCTGTGTACACCGGTGTTTGAGCCTCTGTTGGATCTACAGATGAATTTCCGAATACGCTGTATTATAACATGAAACTCAGTTTCAGACACTTGTGTTTTGTGTGTTAGTTTATGCCAGAAATCAATGAGGCTAACAAATATCTAATTTTAAAAATTTATTTATTTTTGTTATGCTGATACGAAAAACAAATATATTTGACAGAAGAACCATGTGTGTGACTCAAACATTATTTAAGTTTGAATATGCTGTTTCATAAAGTATTATTTAAAAAATGTATTTCATAACTTTTTTTTATTGTGTGATAATTATTTTTGTACTTACACTAAAACTCTATAAATATTCTGCATTTTGACAAATTATTTTGAATTACTCAAACATCTTGTTTGCTTTTCAACATATTCCAGTAGTATATTTAACGCATTATGTACAAATTAAACCAAAGTTTTGTTGTTTATACCCCATAAAAACCTAATGTTCAATTTGAAACCAAATTACAAACTTTGGTTTTAATATATTACTGTGAAACTCACGCCGCATTTATACTGCACACAAACTCTACTTTTGGAATCCCAAAATACCGAAACAGAACAAATTTACACCAAAATTCAAAAATTAATACATTATGTTTTAAATGCAAACTATCATGGAACTGCTTACAAATAAATAATTGTATTATTATCTAATTTTCTGGCACTTACAATTAATTTTTACCACAAATATTATTTTATTTCCTTTTTATTCAATAAAAAATTTATTATTATCAATATATCAATATTAGACATACAGATAATATAACACTGATATATGTAAAATATTGGTTGCCGTTCGATATATCGATACTTAAATATAGATATTTCTGCTTTTGATTCCCATCCTTACAGTGCACCATCAAACCGTTTCATTGGCGCCAACAACATACTGCATAACAGCATTACGAAATGTGCAAAATACACACATGATAGACTCATCACATGGTCGTTTCAATGACTGTTAGCAAGACTTGCATGATGATGAGCAAATACCAACTTCTGTAAAGAAATTCCAAACAGGACCATGTTTTTTTTTACTTTTAAAGGGCGGTTCTTTCTTACGTGATCCCTCTGTATTGCCAAATGCCATTTTTAATTGAAACAGATTGTAACTAACAGTAACATCCACAGAACAGATTGTAAAGGCAAAGATGTATTGATCGCAGCTATTGTCAATGGTGGTCTTAAACTGCCTTCTGTTGTCTGCTCAACTGTTACACTGCGTGGGAGTCAACAGTATCGATACATCACTTTGCAGATGTCAATAGTGATGGTCAGGATCAAATATTTCCAGCAATCTAATATTTTGTATTTGAATACTTGTGATTGTGACAATCTGGAACTTTCACTTGCAGCTTGAATTCGAGAACTGACAAGTTCCGTGGCAGTATTTGTCTATTTCAATGCGTGATTTTCATGTTTTTTCCTCCTAAAAGATCTGAGAACATGCAGTCACATAAGGGGTGAAAGAGGAAATGCAGATTCTAGACCACTGTAATATATAAGATAATCAATTTCAAAACACAGTTTTTGATATTGAACAAACAGATTTCAAAACATCAAGACCTATAAATTTTCGAGAACCGTGAAATATCACAAAATAATGCGAAATACTGAGAAATTATATTTATTCTAAAATTCTGTAATAATTCCCGCATTCGCAAAGTATTGACAAAATTGCTTATTTAAGTGTATCTAAAACCACAACGTGAAAACTCTTTCAAACATTAATTTTTGACAATTTTTCATTTGTTATACATATAAACCTGAAAAAGTAGGCGTTATTTTTGTCAAAAATAGCTGTAATATTCTTGCTACAGAAAATGCGGGTTTCTGCATGACAATTGCTCAAATTTTTCATGTGCTCTTTATAAAGACATACATGAAATATACAGTTACGTTTTTAAGACAAAACTACTAATTTCCTTTATCAACAGACAACATTGAAAACATTTTCATACTTAAGATTTTGTATTCTGCCTGACACCTGGAACAACGGTCACAATGCACTGGCATACTGTTTCATGAAGAGACTAATGTAAACAATTTATAGACAATTATAAAAGCACTGTTTAAAAAAAAAAATAAAAGTGCCTTGTACGAACAGAAAAAAAAAATTATAGAAATCTGCCTTCATATTTTTGAACTATCTAAACTTTCAACAACAGATTTTTTCGTTAGGCCCGCTGACTAAACTTTTATTTGTTCAAAAGTGTTATTTTTTACCGCACATATAAGATTAAAATACGTAATAATTAAATTTACAAATATTTTCTACATTAGTACATGTATATAAACACATTTTTCACAGCCGCACCTCTTTGTTAAAAAATTAAGAATTGTTGGATAAAACATGACAATGCTAAGTATGTAAAAAAACTCAAAGAGCCAGTTGACGCAAATTCCATAGATAACGTGGTGCTTGGTAGACATGAACACTACAACAGCTGGGTTTCCTAGTAAGAAAATAAACTTTTGCAGGGCCGTGCACTAGAAAGTGATGCACCATCACTTGCGCTAATGTTATCTATGGCAGTAAGCACATGTGATGGAAAGTAATAGATGTTTTCGTTTATGGTGATATATTGAAGATATCTACTGGCCAACTCTGCATGCATTCGTATTTGAATATACAAAAACACTAAATACGTTGTAAGAAGCAACTATGTGACATAAAGCAATAATAATTCAGGGAAATACTACAGGATTTTGTACAATTCATGAATTACAGCAAAAATTTTCAAAAAGCTTAATTTTTTGTTTTTTTATGTGAAAATTTGCATTACCGCTGTTAGTATATATTTTCACGTGTCTAGTTATACAGCACCATCTCTCATTTACTTCACGTGCGTGTGGATAACAAAAGTATTTGCGTGGTGATCACATTGTTGATTATAAAAACGTACACAAAATTTTACACCACGAGAACAATTCATAAATTGATTGGTAGCACGGTTGAAAGGTTATTGTTGCACGTACGAAAGAGTTTTTAAACTTGCCATCGTATTTTTATTTTACCAATAATAAAATATTTACTAGTATTTTGTAGTTAGGTTGTGGATTTCTGTTGAGTACCATTGAACCGTACAAGATTTAATTAAAATATTGGTATCTACAATTGAACAAAAGCTTAATGTCCGTGATATAAAAATATTGCAAAACGCAAACACTAGTGAATGTTCTTGGGCAGCTTTAAATGTTTTGATAAAGTACAAGATTGATTGCACAAAAATTGCTGTAACGTGATAATGCATGTTACATGACAAGTGTGCTCTCCTTATTGTTACATATTCTCGCATGTTTTCCATTTATTCTCCATTTCACATAACTTCAGTAAATTTGACAGTTCTCGAAAAGAACCAATATGTATCTTTGTTCTGTCTGTGAAGAAAATGATCATTGTAAACAAACTGCAAATCTAATGGCTGGCAGTGAACGACTGATAACTTCAGCCCAGTACTCGGGCTACTATGGCTGGTCGCCATTCCAAACTTATTTATTTTCTTTATGACCACACAATATACCAGTAATTTGTTTTTTTTTATTGGTGGGATGGGGAACTCTTGTTTAACGTCTTTCGTGAGATGTGTTTGTTTTGAAGTTCTTATGAGAGAGTAGCGATTGGAACTTGCATTGTTTTGATGATGCAGTAGAAAATTTTGTTCATACGGAAATAACGTTCAATTTACTATAACTCTAAAGTTTTGACTTCATCAAAAGAACTAAATGCGATAAATGTGTCACTATTAGTACCAATGCAAGAAATACTTAACAAATAAAAATTGTTCAATTTTTTTATATAATGAACTACACTAAAAGGGCGTTTATTTAGGCCAAGAACATTTGAAAACCTCCCGCAAGAACAAAACACAATTAATACGTCACTGTTAACATCGATGTACAAAATTCAAAATGTAAACATTTTCAAAAAATTTATTTTCCCACGTAAAAATCGTTAGTGTTTCAATTAAAAAATTTAGCATGAAACAAGGTTTTTTAAAAGGGCAAATACATTTCAAATATTGTTGCAAATATTTTGGAAAACATTATTTAAAACACACACAAACTTACTGTTGACTTCGTAATTCCTAAACATGTGGCGAGCTTTGGTTGGATGATTACTTCACTAAAATCACTTTTGTCTGCCATTGATAAGAAATAATTTATTTGCTGACTTATTCCATTTTAACAAAACACTTCAGCTATTTCTTGAAAACCGATAAATTTAAACTTCACAACATAAATACGTTTGCGCTTGCGCTTGGCGATGGTTAAAGAAATTGGCGGACCACAGCACACAACAAACCGTTTTACAAAGTGACAAGACACGTGTCGATAATTCATTTCACTGAGGAGACTGTTTTGAAAAGGCAAATAAGACTAAATACATTTAATAAAATACGCAAATACGAAAATAATTAACTGCGTGTATAATATTCCGACACCACCAGCGACTAGCAAGTAATTCTCGCATATAGATAAATATAGAGGAAGAAAGCGCAATGGCAATGACATTTTACCAGGCCAGTGGAGACCATAGACAAGGGAGATTGGTGGAGACCTTGTAATGATGCAATATTATTAATTATCAAGGTTCTGACTGCAGTTCATTTTCTTTTGTTTTGCGAAGCTTCGTAATATTTTAACGGGATTTGAAATTAAAGCCGTGGGAGTTAGTTATCATGGTAGTTCATTTATCGAGCATCCGGTTGCAGTTTCAGAAATCGTAGTTTTTGTTACGCGCCAGCATTAGTGATAGAAGTTCTTCGAACTGTGTCAACAGTTTGAGTTTGTGTTCTAGAAGGTTTGTATTATATTTTACTGATGATGCAGTTTGAATGGCTACGCAGTTCGGCGAGCGTGGGAAAGTGGTAGCCTGCCCACGACAGGCTTTTATCTGAGGAGGGGGAGGGATAGGCACGCGACAAATAGACAAATACTCGTGTGCCTATCGCCGATGAGCAGTAGACTGTGCTCGAGCAGTCGATAACCAACACTCGCCGCGTCGGGCTTAGCGCTAACCCCCACACCGGCAAACTTGAACTTGCTGTATTATTTCTCCGCCGGTGTGGGAGGTCGCTGCATTTGTTATTTCTTCGGGGGCAAGTGTTTAAGAAATGAGTTAATTCGTAAACGACTGTGGCGCTGATCTACACTTGTCTATTTATCTGTGAACGGTTCATACTCCGAACTTCGTATGTGAACTGTGTCACTAAAATGGTAAATAAAAGTATGGAACAAAATACACCGGAATTTGACTTTATTTAATAGTTAATTGGCATCCATTTTACAGAGTCTAGTGTTACTCCGTCTTGAGCTAGTCGAGTGGAAAGTTATCGCCAAGTGGCAACGTAAAGCCGGCTATAACTTTGTAACTGTGTTTGTGCCAATGTTACAACGTCAAGTTGCCACTCACTGACTGTCAGAATCTGGCCTTCTTATATGAGATGGACTATACTTTATAAATGGGGGTGTTTACTGTTTACATGCTGTGCAGGTTGGTCACAATGTCTGTCAAATTTTACTGAAGTTATATGAAACACAGAATATATATGTACTGATTAAACTGAGTGAATAACAAATTCCATTTAGTTTGACTGAAAGTGTTACAAAAATAACAGATTCACGTTCTGATGTAAACGCATGCATTTTTTTTCTTCATATAATTTATTTGATAAAATAAAAGTGTTTTTTTTACCGCACAAGTGGGGCCCTACTTATATATAATATAAATGGACCACAAAACACACGAGAAGACTTAGGTTTCAGTAAAATAAGTATTTTATTTTAAAAAAGCAATAATTGTGCAGTGTGTCGTGGTCCCAGTTTGCTGTGCGACAGCTACAAGCCACAGTTCCTGAACGTTGCACCACGTCAGAGAAACACTTGCACAGTGGGAGCAGCTATCAGCAGGCACAGGAGGAGCGGGTATGATCCACGGGAGGGCCGTCGTCTGCGAGGTACGCCCCGCCGCGGTGTTCTGGCAGCATGGCACGGTCCACGGCAGCCTCCATGCGCTTCATGATGCGGTCGAGCAGCAGTTCCACCGCCTGGGCTACGTTGGTCCCCGAGAGAGCACTTGTCTCCACGTACACCAGCCTAGCACACCACCAACAACACACGGTCATGTACCCTCAGTAAAACATTGTCTCCCACTCAGGAAAGGGCAGGCCTTTGGACGCCCCTCTTAATGTGGAGAGATCCAACCATCTAGGATACACATATATTCCTCCACAACTTAATTTACAGACTCCATATTTAAAAAACTAAGTTTGTCAAGGCACAGGGGACATCTTAACAGTTATTTCGAAATCCAACTTCATGAACAGCACAAACTTAAATTATGTTAAAAATAGTCCTCTACACCATGACAAGCTTTGATCTTTATCATCCGGTCATAAAGTTTGATTACAGAGATTTGTAAAAATAAATTCAAGATGGATGGGATTCCTTAAGGGTTCTGCCCACCTGGTGCTTGAGCTGCACTGCAGAGTGTTTGAAATCCTGGGTTTTTGAAGAAACTGTTAAACGTGCCCCCAATGTGTTTACCTGCGAATAAACATCATACCCCAGATGAGGAAGGAATGGCACTTTAAAGTAACCATGCATGCTCTAAATATTATTTGAAGCCCTCCAATATAGTTAAAAATAGTTTTATCAGACTGTGGTATCTTATAACATATCAATATAATGATAGGGTGACCGCTGAAAGTCCCATAGGTACACATAGCACTACGAGAACACTGCACGCCAATTCAGAGCCCTGCGTGTAGCGGCGATGGCGCTCTTGTAGCACGTGCCAGTGTAACCCTTATAGCTGCCATGCTTCTCTGCCAAAAAAGAGAAAAACGATGCAGGCAGGCGGGACCCTTCACCTTCAGACATTTTTTTTTGCTTCTCTTACAAGTTTTAGTACTATCAGAACATAAATTACATGCTGCATGAGAGAGAGAAAAGTCTGTATCGCAGAAGCAACGATATATCAGAAATACATGATAACAAGAAGATATTGTTCAAGTACATCACTGCATCTCGGAGAACAAAATCAGTGCACATTTACTTTCATTCTGGCATCCTAAACTAAATTTAGGGAGGGGCAATCTATATCATGCCCCCCTCCCTCTAGTTACACCTCTGGATACCCTATTTAGAACATTAAATCTAATTTTTACTTCCAAAATATTCTCACGCAGCAGGTAGAAAACTTTAGATATGTGGGCAACATCCTGGGAAAGTAAGGGGATACAAGGAGGAGGTGATACGTGTATGTGCCACACCTCATGTGTTTTATAACTTATCATTGGCATCAACAACAAGGCAGTGCCAAGATAAAATTCCACTTAAAATGCATATCCAAATAATTTGTGAAGAAATTAATTTTTCTTCTTGACCAAAGTAAAAATATGCAACTGATTTTATTTTCAACGCTATTCTATATTTAAATAAATAGGTTACATAATAAAAATAATAAAAATACAACCTCTTAAAAATATAACCCCTTATAAAATTAATTCTCAAAGATTTCACAAGTAAACATAAAAACATCAAGTGCAGTCAACATCACGCCTGCAGGGATCTGCTGCACCTGCTTCAACTGGAGAAGAAACACCTCATATTGGTATTAAGTATGAAACTTATATTGATATAAGGATTTAACTAGATTAGCAGACTACTTTTTGTGTGTGTACATGTGTGCGTGTGTATGTTCACACGAATGTGTGTGTGTGTGTGTGTGTGCGCACATGATGTGGTTCTTAACAAGGTCTTGACAGCTGATGATTGTGTTAAATGTTTTTTGTGTTGAGTATTGTTTCTGTTATATTTTTGTTATTTTTATGTGCTGTGTTGTATGTTAAATTTTTTGTATTTTATGTGTTGTGCTATCATCTCATTTTCTGCATTTTGTGATGTGCAATGCATTGTATGTTATGCTTTGTTTTATGTATGATTTTGTGTGTTGTGCTTGTGTACATGCATGTGTGGTGTTTGTGTCTCCTATACACAAGGTGAATTGGAAATGGCGATTAGCTGCAGCCCATTAGCCAGACCTAAAAAAAAAAAAAACAAGCACAGGAACTACCCCCTTATTTGTAAGAGTAAGGGCATACTTCCTCAATGCAACTGGAGTTAAAGAACATGTTAGGTTTGAATAAAGCAAAAACTATTCCAGATGGAATATTCACCTTCTGGATTTTGTTCACGTGCATGGAGACACACACATATGGTAGCAATTGTGAATGGCATCCAACTCTTGTCATTGGAAAACTAGGGATTGCCACCCTTATCATGCGTTCAATTCTCTAACTGTAGGTCATAAGAGGCCTATCCAGGTGAATTAGAAATACGCATTTCATAATTAACAAATGCGGTGCTCTTGTCCAAGCTTGCTCAGGCTAACTGCTGTGTCCATGCCTACAGACAGGTAACCCGTTGAACATCTGCACCCTCAAGACCTCGTCTTTAAAAGCCGCACAAATCTCTCTCTCTCTCTCTCGATACCTGCATTACAGCACTGCACACGCACAGTAGCGGTGTACGGCTGCAGTGGTATGCAACACAAATGACAATGGGTGGAGGTGGAGGGGACAGACATACTCAGAGGAGTACGGCAGATGGCTGACCGCGCATTCACAACATTCGAAGTGCACTAAGGTGCAAGCAGCTGCATGAATACAGCGTATAGGAATACTGGGCCAAGTACCCCGACACTTGGCAAGTGTCATGGTAATGAGAACACTGCAGCGTGACTGTACAGAGAGTGGTATCGTGGTCATTGTCAGCCCACATCCATGTCATTAGAAGGTGGGATCAAGCATGAGAACTGAAACAAATACTTCCTGGGCAGAATGTCAATCATGAAAGGCAACCATATTGACACACACCACGTGTCCAAGAAAGGCTTCTTCAGATGTTCACAATGAATCCCACTCTGAGTTTGCACAATGCCGAGCAGCACGTTGGTGCTGCACAAACACAAAGATGGGCTCCATCCCCATCACTATAGTGACATACATCATTTAATGGAAGGATATCGACCTCGCTGCCTTGAGTACTGTCAGTGGATGCTGATATTATTGCAACAAGACTTCGGAAGAACAAGGCACATTTTACCCACAACAGCATATTTAATTGGCACAACTACCACCATTTTCATCACACAAATCTGCACGTAACACATGAGAGAGGACTTAAGATTCGTTGGAGCATAAACATGTGGAGCAGTATACAAGGCATCAAGTAAGTGGGACCGTACCAGATGCTTGTAAAAGGTGTTTCTCTGTGAGATTCTGCCAGAATTCCTAGACGACGTTCCAGTAGCAATCTGAAGACTTATGTAGTACCAACATGATGCTACACATCAATACGGGACAACCTGTATCCTGGGACAACCTGTATCCTAGCCACCAAGGTTGCCGGTCCACAATCCACTGAACTTTTTCTTGTGAGTATTCCTGTATGAACTACTGTACCGTGGAGCTGTGGACAGCGTTGAGGATCGCTTACTCACAGTACAAGTGGCCGCTCCATAACGTACGTGCACCTGCACTCAGGTGGAGGGCCATTAATTTCAGCATGTGTTGCTGTGAATTCATTAAAGTGAATAGTATGTACGTGTTACAATGTCAATAACACGTTCCTAGGAAATGCATGTACAAACGACACAGCATTAATAAACTGCGTTACAGCGGAGTATGTAATTGCATTAACATGTACTAAACCACGTATTAGTAATAAGGCAATGTTTAGTACTAGTCCTACAGTACGTAGGATGTAAACTACTTGTCAGACCTGACCACTCGTCGTTCTCCAGCTGCATGTGCTGCAATGTGTGTGATGAAAGTGATATAGGCTGTTCACGGTAAAGTGAGCACTTTTGAGGCCCTGGTTACTTTTTCCTTTCAGCAATTTTTTATCCCTTAACCACCTTTTGAAATAAATATTGCCATGTAAGTAACACACACAGTGTGTATATTCCAACACACTATGAAGTTAATGTCTTAGGCTAAAATAAAATATATTTATTGACGATTATTACAAATGAGATGGCTTTGAAAATTGCTCACTTTACCACGAATAGCCTATACCTATCTGTAGGTATGGACATGGCGCTCACCGTGTGTGTGCTGTTATTGAAGAAACAGTTAGCCTGACCAAATTTGGACCAAATTTGCCTAGATAGGTTTCTTACGGCCTTGAGTTACAGAATTGCATGCATAATAAGTGTGGCAACCCCTAGTTCAACAATGACGGGGATTCGATGGCGGTTACGATTTGTTAACACGTGCGTGTCTCCATGCACGTGAACAGAATCCAGGTGAATGTTCCATCTTGAATAGTTGTTGCTTTATTGTCACCTAACATGTTGCTCACCTTCATTTCCACTCTTCAAGATAAGGGATGGGTCCTATGCTAGTGGTTCTTGTTTTAGGCCTGGCTGTCGTAAGTCGAGAGCTGATTTGCCGTTTCTAATCCATAGTGTATATATTAAACACGCATATTTATAAATATGTATGCACTTCATCTGAAACATTACTTTTTAAAGTCTTGAGAATAAGGTACACCCCAATTTTCAAAGCACTAATAGTGTAAAAACAGGCATTGCTTATATCCACACACTATACATGTGCAAAGGCCATGCATACAGAGGACCATGCATACAGAGAACCGCATCACAGAGCAGAGGGTCCATACCCTCGCTCGAACAAACCTCGAACAAACCACACTCACCCGTACTTGTCGGCCATTTCCTGGGCGCGCTCCATCGTTATCACGCGCCGGTCCTCCAGGTCGCTCTTGTTGCCGCACAACACCACATCCGGATCCTCGCAGTAGCTGTGCGTCTGCCACGCAACAAGGACATTAGTATAACCTACTGCTTTATTTCTTTATTTATTCATTTGTTCATTCATTTATTGATTTGTTTATTCATTTGTTCGTTCATTTATTGATTTGTTTATTCATTTATTTATACATCCAAACACTTATTATTTTATTGAATAAAATATTCAGTCATCAGTTACTAATAATTGTATTTAATTCTTTTTTTGACCAAACCTTAATTCCTGTATTTAGTAATTAATTCATTTAGTTTATTCATTGCATGTAACACAACTTGGCCAGCCAAGACTATAGCGCTGCCATGTCATTAATATAAATAAACTAACTACGTAAAAATAAATTTACCCAATTATAAAATTAACAAACCTTCAAAAGTTTAACTTACAACAAAAAAAAATTCATTAAATCCACTCTATAATTATACATATTAGAAAAATTATGGAATCACAATGAAAATTTTAAAAAAATTAATAGTTATAGGTGGGAATTATAGGGAACCAGATTAAATAAAACAAAACAGAAACTTTTCCTTTCAGAAAAATTGGACAGTTTTTCAAAAAAAAAGTTGTATAAATGTCTACTATATAATTTATCATGAATTCAAATGTTCCCCTAACAAAGTATCCATCCACAGTAAAATAAGCAATTTTGAAAAGCCATGCTTAATTTATACTTTCAGGCAATTTATATCTTTCCACCAGGCGAAAATAATATTGCAATTTACTTTACTTTTTCAAACACAATGTTTACATTTCACTTCTCAGAAAATTAAAGTCTGTTGTATCAACTCAAAAACACTACAAATTAGTTGTCATCCCAAGTATTATAAGATATGCAAAGTAATGCCTATACAACATCAGTTTGTGAATATTGGTTGTTTATTTTTATATAATGAAGTTCTTCTGTATTACACTTTTCTAAAATAATCTAAAAAAAATTAAATATTTTGCTGATTATGCTATTAGCTGAAATTGTTACAGTCATATACTATCTAGGCAAACACTTTCTCTTGTAAACACACATTGCTAAAAATTTTAGGCCTGGCCTGAAAATTATTTTGTTATAGGCATAAAATGCTCACAGATAAAGTTTCTAATTATTTCACTATGAAGGAAGTCAAAAGCAGACATGCCCTAGTAGTGAAACTAAACATTTGTGAGTAACATCTAGGCAAAAGTTTCACGTGTGAAATGCTTTCAAAGTGATATTAATTGTTTCCTAATTTCAGTATAAATACCTGCCCAAAATAAACTGAAATAACATTAATAAATTAACAAAATATAGGAAACTATATTGATGAGCTAGGAATGCTTGAGAATATTCCAGGTTAATTAGGGGGCATTTAACAGCATCATGCAGATTTTTCTTCCAGAATTAGTGAGTGGAATACGAGGTTTGTTGAGTGTGTTTGGCTGCTGCCAAGCAGTTTAATGTACATACATAAATGTGTGCAATTGAACTCCATACGATTGTGACAAGTACAACTGTACAAATGTCCAGCCACAATTTCTTGAAGATTACTTCAACTTTTGTCCAGGTTTAATTAATTTACGTATCAGTTAACTTTACGTGTATGTAGTCACAATAAGCACACACTGACGTAACAAATAAGGTACACAGTAGCTTTTCCACGGCCAGCAAGTGATTTTGCAAACAAACATAAGCCGTTATAAAACACACTGAGAAACTGCATAATGAAAGGTCCTTTGATGGAATCAGTTTGAATAGTAGTGTGTGTTTAAAAGTTATATTTAACCAGAAAGTGAGCTTACTGAAGCAGACAACATATACTGCTGGTTTGTGGAAAGTTTGATGTCTAAGAACGGCGAGAGTTGCCAAACAACAGAATACAGCACATTATCAATGAGTTCGTCAATGTGGAACACGAATATGTTAACTATGTTACTATTAAACATAAAGAAAACAATGTCATTTCCTAACTTTACAGAAAGTGAGGCAACCAATCTTTATATTGTATTTTACACAGTAGCAGTGATTTGTTTAAAAGTTGACTTCAAAAGTGCTTACTTTAGCGTGAACAGTCTATAGAAATACAGGAAGCCTCAACACTGCATGCAGGTATGCTGGGCCAAACCACTATTGTGCACTCAAGTGCTTAACCACTCCAGCAAAATGACTGAAATACTGTACTGTCTTAAATTATATCTCAATCTTAACTTAATTCATTATTTAATAAAATACACAGTCATTATTTACTAATTATTTCATTTAACTATTTATTTAATCATACCTAAATTTCTGTATTTTTTAATTGATTTGTTTATTCACCAAAACGCGCGGTTACAGCTACGTCCGCGACCAAGCATGTATTTAAGGGACACTAATAGGACAGTTTCACATTGGTGTCTGGATACTTTTGATCAGATAGTGTGCATTACTTATTGACAGTTAAAAACACTGTCACTAGCATTTTATCACAGTTCCCGTAGTCTACATATAATAACCTTCATCATAGCTATGCATAGTTAGATTAAGACATCCACAAATGTGCTCTCTTTCTTGTTCACTACAAAACATGGCAACCCGAGATGACGACACAACTTCACACCACATTTTTAATTAGACGTTTAAGGGTGTTCATCCCTCTGTCCTAAGTGGGCTCTGCATACTTCACATTTTTCCAAAGTCGTATAAAATATGGTCTGTTATTGTGCGGTAACTCACCTTATGTCGTTTACATACTGAAATTACAGAAAAAAAGTTGTTACGATTCTAACCAACTCATCACATAAAACTCATTGCAGATTTATTTTTGTTTATACTGATACATTAACAGTTGTAGATCTTTTTATCTTTTAATGTGTATTGTATGTTAAAAGTAATTAAGTATTTTGACCCAGAGGAAACAATTTAATTTATATTTTACGATAGCTTCTCACTCATAGATTGCAGTGAGTAAGTGGTGTCGCACTGTGTTGCAGCTCGCTACACATTACCAACAGTCAAGAAGTTACACTGTGTTGAAAGAATAAGTACATGCATACAATTCTTTGTTTAACTACCCACGACAACCTACAAGTGAGACAAACTATGAATATAGAAATGCCCTAGATTTGCCATATGCCAGATTGACAACTCACAGAAATTACTTCATTATTGCAATCAAGATATTTACCAGCTGCCATTGTAGACTTCTCTTGTAAGTGAGTAAAAATCATGCTCACAGTGTGGTTAGCTTCTAGCGCATACATTTATTTCTAGATTTAACTAAAAACAATATGATCATGTAATTCTATGTGTAGGTAAACTGTTAAATTTCTTCTTTCATGTTCTAGCATGTCTATTGTAACATATATTCTGTTAGTTTTAAAACGAAGTCTGATGTAATACTTTTTGTTATTTAATGACTAATAAATGACTGAACTGCTGATGTCCTCTGTACATTACAAGCACATCGACACGACAGTAGGAGGTTCGACATCAAACCTGTGGTGGTCACACTGAACTGCCTTCAACTACCACAGGTTCACGAACTTGCATACAAAACATTATTCAATTACTTCCCTGTCACAACGTGAACTGGAACAAATATAGAAAATTAACTATAAGAGATACTTGTTACGTTTGACATCCATCCCCTGTAATTATCGTACTGTGTAAGCATTTTGCAGCATTGAAGTGTCCTTGCCACTGGCATTGCATCAGTGGCACAACCGGACATTTGTCAAGGTGAACTTACACTGACTAAAGTGAAGAGACGGATGTTATACTGGCTTCAACAGCATTGTCACACGTGTCAATTACGACAAATACTATGAGACAATTACCATATGGCATAATAAAATGCATCATAGTTTACAAAAAATTACATATTTTCATCACAATTAAAGGCTCATTAATAATTTTAATTATTGCTGACAATCTTTGGGTTTAAGAGGATGGAATTACAAACCCTCCTGCCCAGCCCATCGCCACCACCAGATTACGCTAACAAGCTGACATAATTGCAAGTTTTCATGTGCAACACATTGAAAGTGTTTCATACCACCATGAAATAACAGCGGAGCTACCAGTAAACAGTGATACAACAAACTGACAGTCATAACAGCATGCAAAAATGTAGCAAATATTTCAATCATGTGATGCGCTTTTAATAGCAAGAGTCGTGCAGTGGAAACCGTGCAAAGTGGCAAACCAAACAGAAGTGTCGTGCTATCAATGTGCACGTGTGTGTAGCTACATGCATAAAACATGCACATGTCTCACAATGGCAGTCTCTGACGTCACAAGAACAAATAGATAACACCATATCATTGCTTACAAAACAATGCCACAAAGTGAATATTTAATCTGAAAATAAGTTTTGATTATCTGAGCAAAATTCTTGTCTCCGCACGCCATCCTGAGGAATTATTTCACAGATTCTCCACAAAATAGCATCTTCATCACTACTGAAACAATACCAGACCACTGTAAGCTGTAAGTACTGCAGCTTACATGAAAATACTGCAAAATTCTCCTGCATTTGTTTCTATTCATAAAACTTTATACGAGGCTTACAATGTGGTCCTGAGTATATTCTACGATATTGTGTGTATTCATCGTTACTATTTACTTTTAAAACAGCATTCCAGACAGTTTTTCTCTTCTTCAGTAACAGTAAATAATCACATTATTTTATTAAAGCAAGTGAAACAAAAATATTTTACTTTTGATAAAACCTTTGTCATTTTACTGTGTACTGTTTTTGTAATTAATGAAGTTGGTTTTTGCAAATGTTGTTTTAAACTAAACTTTAAAACCATTTCTTTAGTGAAAAATTTGCTTGTACTAAGAAACAGTTGGCGATCCAACAATGCACATCACAGGGATTCTCAAAACCACAAAGGGACCGTGGTGGCTTAAGTACTCGCTTTCCACCAAGGTGAACCAGGATTGACTCTCGGCACGGTCATTCTTTGCACGAGGGAATTGTGCTGATTGGTAGGTTTTCCCAGGGATCTTCCATTTTCCCCACCGTTGCATTCTGATACTGCTCCATACCCACCTTCCATCATTCTCATCGGTTGTCAAAACCCTCGACGTCAAAGTTCTCCCAAACCTCTTCACTTTACTCAAAATCACGAGGTTTAAGAACCCTTTGCGTAGACTAACTCTCATTAACGCCAATATCACAACTGTGCACTAAACAATCCAATATGAGGAAAGAAACCGGCAAAATATGAGATACTATATTCACAAGAGTAACACAATGCTTTATTCCAAATTTTTCTTCCAGAAAAAGTGCAGATCATCTTATGTTCGCATACTTTTAGGTCAATGTTTTTGCACTGATGGTGAACATTTTTTGACTACGTATATTCCGTTACATTACAAGGCAATTGACGAAACCTCAAAAACAATAACAGATTGTTTTTTGTAATAGTTTGTATGCAAGTACGTATGTGTATGTGTGTGTATTTATATGGCACAGACATACATGCATACAAACTAAGTATGTGGGAACACAGATAAATAAGTATAGTATTTGTAAAAACATGAAAAATTTCAGTATGTATGTATGCATCAAGTAGTATGACAAAAAAGATGTAATGAACGTACGTAAATATGTTGCAGCACCCAGTCCAGTAAGTACAGTCAACTCTCAATTCTACGACCTCTGGAATAGCAACCCTCTCGAAATAACAACACTTTTCTTGGGAACCATGAAAGTTCTTGGAATCAAGAGTTTACAGTTTTGAAAAAATGGGTCAGCTAAACTAAATAAATAAATAAAAATAAAAAATACGAAAAAGAAATAGACAAAGACAGTGCAACTTCCATTACGTTTCAGTGCATTTGTGGTGTAGTACGTAATGAGCATTACAACAGCAAAGAATCCTTTAAGTGCCAAGATTAAACAGTACTCTGAATTACATAACCGATATCAGATAATATGTGCAGAAATGAATTGTTCCTGTAGAGCAGCGATGGGAAAACTGCAGCTTGTGAGCCATTCATGGCCTGCAAGCTTGGCTCGAGTGGCTCATCACAACTTTCCAAAATAGCACTAGAAAATAAAATGCCCTACAAACACAACGGAACTGACCTGCAATGGCCTGCGAAACATTTATAAATAACAGACTACAAGCGGCACTTGTGTTTTGTAAAAATTTTTCAGATATGATTATTCTGTCCGTAAGAATAATTTTGAAAATGCATAGTGATGGGAAAATTTACATACCACTTGAACTTGGAAATGACTCTTCCCAATATCTGTATAGAAACAGCGAACATGCAAGATGTTAAGGCATGCCATACATGGCTGTCCCAGGACAAAAGTATCTCTGGCCTGGTAACTCACTAAACAGTAAAAATTAATATGTAGCGTGGCTCGCAGCGCGAACTTGATATCTGGACTAGGCTCCCGCCTGAAAAAAATTCCCCATCTCTGCAGGAGACCAAAGAAAAAATGTGGGGGTTTGTGTAGTTTGTGAGGCCACCTCATGTTTGAGTAGAAATGGTCAGAACAACTTCAGCAAGTGTTGCATTAAAAAATTACTCAGATATGTCTTATACCTATTAAAACATGACACTTGAATTTAACTTCCTGATCACAGTTTCGGTTTCCTTATTCCATTTCTAATGTGCACTTTGCAAGTTAAAGTAGGTCTGGTATGATTTAACAATCAATTTTCAGTATGAAAACTTTTGAGTCAGAATTTGCGAAAAGCATAGGTATTTGTAAACACAATGTTAGATAGTAATTCTCAATATGGATTTTGTAAGTTAGGTTATGTTATGTTTATGTTTGTATTTTGAAAATGTTGCGAAACATGTGCTCGACCAGGTAGCGAGAGACACCGCAAGTAAGATAAGATTTAGGCAGTGTTTGTGAGCATGTAACGACTTGCGAAAGTAGAAACTAAGTACAACCCAGGAATATGGGTTGTTAATTCAAAGCTGTATTACAAATGTTAAAACTTAACAACAGGAAATGACTGGTAGTTAACGAAATCCTGCAAGTCTTGCCTGTGGACTAAGGGTGTCAGACTGAGTGGTGTGCGGGTCACAAAATGTAATTACAATAAGTAGCAATAAGGGCTGTCAGTCAAGAAAAAAATGTTATTTTGGGATTTATATTTTTAAAATTGCATTTTTTTTTAAACTTACCCAGCAGAATGTGGCACAAAAATTATACATGTTATGGAAAACATACAAAAACAGACAACATACAAACATAGAATTAGAAATGCATATACAGATACAGTGCAGTGAAACTAACACAAATCTCAAAGAACCGAAATTTTTGGAGTTTGTAATATTACAGGTGTTTGTGACAGTTACAAAAATCCCAAAAACATATTGAAAAATAAGACATTCTTATCAGCAGCATAACTTTTTTTGGTAATTATTAAGTTTAGGGGCTTTTCTGTAAAAAAAAACTCCAAAAAGTGGTATATTACCACTCTACTAATCACGTAGAACACGAATATACGAGGGGCATTAACGTCCGACTAATTTCTTAATATGTGCCTACCTAACCTAACAGAACCGAACCCCACAATGAGTGAATCACTATTTTACATTTTTAAACTAACCTAGGATTGTTGGGTTTTAAACTAACCTAAGAGATCAGGGTTTTAAACTAACCTAGGATGTTAAGGTGTTAATCTAACTTAGGTCAGTTGAAAGTCTTAGCTGTCCTCTGCCAATTCAATTGCAGTCTTGCATTTGTCGCACATTACTCATTTGACAGTACCCCGTGATCTACCAAAAAGTCAAACAAAAGTGACCAAACCATCGTTAATTCTGCAAATTCGAATACGTCCAAGCAACACCCTCCACATAGGCGTCTATCACACACAGAACTACTCGACTAGCACTCTCCATTCTTCAATCACAAGTCTTTACTCGATAGGATTCGAACAATGCACACGAACGGAGCAACACCTAACTCACCGCGATTCGCACCTGTGGCCAGACACTGGCATACTAACGTACGGCCCGTGATGACATCTGCGGCCGCTAGATTGCGTGAAATATGCAATGCGCAGTCATTATTAATGGCGGTAGACATTATCAGACGTAAACAAACAATTTTTGCAGTTTCTTTAAATATGTTCTACTTATTTTAACATTACGCCCTCTTGAATATGAACAAGGTAAGCTGTGCAGAACCCATTAATGCAACTTTTGTTGGCCTAGGATGTTTCGTTCAGAAACGTAAACAAACTTGCTAAACAGTCATTTCGCAATTTTGTTCAATTTTTTAAAATACGTTGTACTTATTTTAAAGCTACGCCCCTAGTATATTCATGTACTACGAATTAGTAGAATGGAAATATACCACTTTTTGGCTTTTTTTTTTTTTTACAGAAAAACACCTAAACTTAATAATTACCTTTTTTTATTAATGAGATATAGCGGGAATAGGCCTCTAAGCTACTTATTACATTATAAAAAGTAGACAGAATGCACAAGAACTCACAGGGCGGTACTTGTAGATAGACACACACAAATACTTTTTTCACGTGGATGCGCAGTCGCAACCTTTCGCTGGCTAGGCCAGCTTCATCAGGCGGCAAGTGGTGGCACACTGCCGTCTCTTGAGTGGTGGTTGGCAAACAGTGAATCTAGCGGCCAGGAGGCAAACTAAGGTGAGACGGGAAATTTTAAATGTGACAGAGGGGTTATCTTATGTTTAAGCTAGGTGTTTGTCTGGATTTGGTGATGTACTGGTGGGCCAATTCCCAGTGACGCAGTTTTATTAACGTACTTGACATTATATTGGAATATTAATTTATTTTTATTAATCATACAAATTAACATTACATTGCCTATCTCAATCCATGAGGAAATAAGACACCTTTTTATTAATGAGTACTTTCTATTAATGAGGATAACAAGGTTTCACTGTATATAAAGAAGTACTACAAGTTTGGCATCTCTTTTTGGGTAGCAAATACTCAAAATCGGATGAAATATATCTTGGCTTAAAACAACATTCAATATACTTTTTAAATAGGTAATCATCTGTGAGCTGACTTGTTAGTTTGGATATGTTCAGGAGGGAGCTAAGTCATTCACAAATATAATTCTTAAAATTCATCACACTGTTTCATTTCATATTGTAGCAGTATAACCTCACAATAGCTATGCCCCATGCCAGTCCCACATTTAACATATAACCAACTGTGAACGAGGGTTGAATTCCAATTGTTTCCCTGCAATATGCTGGGGCCAGGGACTGCGTGTGGCCATGGGCCGCAAGATTGACATGTCTGCTGTAGATACTATGACAAGGCATGCGATACACATCCTTTGCTTCTGCACCTGATGGCTACCTTGTGAGACGGAGGCAGTCACTGCCAAACTACTACTCACTAGGGCTGATGACTAGACTCAGGTTTATGAGTACCCGGGCATCCGTTACAGCAGGTACCCATAGTGAAAATACCTTGGTATCTGTTAGGTCGGGTACAGGTACCCAAAACCACCAGTACCCGCTATGCGTAGCGCGTGTCATACCCGATGCATCAGGTACCCGGTAAGAAGGTGTTTGCGTATATTTCCGGTGATGCTTTCGGTTTCCGTGTTCTGTTGTTTCCCTATTCCAGCATCTTCCTCTGCGTTCTTAGTAGTGTCATGAATTGTCGCTGCAACCAATGTTGTTTCCAGTGAACATAGGGGAAGCTTTGTCGGCAATCCATTCAGTAATCAGAGGCCTTCTTGACAACCACTTCCGTCCGAATGTAAAGGACAGTGACACGACAGCAACCTTCAAAACCTCTATATCGATGTCCCTTTCTTCTCGGTTTCAAATGGACATAAATACGACCAAAGTAGTGATTCTAAAGGAGGTTGCTTCATTGCTCAATCCCCGATATAAGGACTTGCATGCTAAAAACGAGACCGCAGCAGTTGTGATCCGACAATATGTTCGCCGCATCGTTACTAATATTACACACATTCAATTGAAGGCCAGCTTAGTGACCAATTAGGTGATAGGGAGCTGGATTATGACCTTATTATTTGCTACACCCAAACAGAGATCGGATGGCACTTCCCAAGTTGAACATTACCTCGGCGAACCTCAGGTTGGACACCATGTAAACCTCCGTGAATGGTGGAAAGTGCGCGAAAAGTCATACTCCATGTTAGCTCTTTTAGTAAAACTATATCTGGGATGTCCAGTATCTTCTGCTAGTTCAGAGAGAACCTTTGTGACTGCAGACAATATAGTTACTTCTAAATGTAGTTCTCTATGCCCAGAGAACGTTAATTTACTTGTATTTGTACACACTAACCGAGCTTTCCGAAACCCCTAATTTTGAGATGTCATTCATTTCCTTCCTGTGTTATTTTTGTTAAAACCAATGTGTAACATTAATTTTGTTTGTTTGTTTAGCGACAGTCAAGGAAATATCACCAAACATTTTCAACAGACGCCTCCATTGGTGTGAATGGTTATTCGCCAATTATGCTTTATTTTTAAAACAAACAGGCCTTACGGTGTGTTTGTATGTTTCATTGAAGTTCCATTTACATTCACGTAGCTAAACGACTAAATATATAACGTCTGAGTAAAATATAAGTATTTAAACTCATTTATGGGTACATGCCTGTTTCCCATAAGAAAAATCTCCCATGTTCAGATTTGCAAATATGTAAGAAATAGATATAAACAAATTATTTTACATTTGTATTCATGTGCGATATACAGTATATACCATCATAGCCATTACTACAGACCTGAAAATTTAGCAACTGCTAATACACAAAAAAAACGCAAATTTTCACACAAAAAAAGAAAAATTAAGATTTTTGAACATTTTAGTTGTAATTCACGAATGACACATTTTGAGTGATTTCATAATTGTGTATAAATTGTTTAAGGTACACTGGGGTAAGAGGAAATTCGGGGGAAGTGGAACCCAACGGGGTTCTATGAACATGGTTAAATAATCTTGTGATAACATCTAGTGGAATTTCTTTGAACTAACGCCATGTTGAATGAGACAGACTAGAGAGAGCGCCTGATGCGCAAGGAAGGCTAAGATGAGGTTACTTCCAGACAGTTTCAGATTTGAGTGCTTTGCAACCTGTTGATCTTCTTCTTTTATTCTCACTGCAGACCTCTACAATCAGAATTTCATCGCCATTTTTTTGGTAAGATTACTTTATTTCATGGTTTATAATATCAATTTATTTGATGGTTTAGAATACCTAAGTGTTGTAATTTGGATATTTTGATATGAAATGTGGGATGTTGAGGTGTTTGCATGTGGCCATGTGGCGTTTGTTGATGGGGTAAGTGGAACCCAATGATTCAGAGTAAGTGGAGCCTATGGGTTACAATTACCCCGTAGGTTCCACATACCCTCAATCATCATTTAATTTTGTCAATATAATAAATATTGAGTAAAATTAAATTCTTAATATGTTACAGATATGGTTCGCAACTATGTACCAGAGAGAGCCCCTCCATCCTACTCAAAAGAAATGCTCCTTGGAGCAATGGGAAAAGTTAAAAGATGTGAGATGCCCGTATACAGGCCTTCCAAAGCCTATGGAATCCCTAAAGCAACATTATTCATGAGAGTCAAAGGTCAGAGGGGTGTCAAAAGCAAGAGTAATGGGAGACTACCATCCATTTCTCTTGCTGAAGAGAAAGTAATTGCTGAGTGCTTAAAGACAATGGAGTATTGGGGTTTCTGTCTATCAAAGAAGGAGGTACTGGCAACTATAGGGCGCTATGTGAGGGCAAACGATATTCCCACACCTTTCAAGGATGGCATTCCAGGAGATGATCATTTCATTCACTTCAAAAAGCCTCAGAGCGTGGAAGTTGCCCACAAAAGTAGTGTAGATCGATTTGTAGTGTCCAATTATTTCAAGCTCTTGAAAGAGGTTACCACAAATGTTCTGCCATCACAGATTTATAATCTCGATGAATCAAGTTTCTGTTTTGACCCGAAGAAGACCAAGGTAGTTAGGGAAAAAGGACTTGCAGCTCATAGGGCAATTAGTGGCTCTGGACGAGAAAACATTTCTGTATTATTTGTTGCAAATGCTGTTGGCAAGAAATTGCCGCCACTTGTGGTATTTAAGGGAAAAAATGTATGGGATTCCTGGATCCCCAAAGATGTAGAATTCCCCAACATGACATTCGCTGCCACAAAGAATGGCTGGATGGACACCATCACCTTCAAAAAATATTTCGTAAACAGCTTTCTAAAAAATGTTCCCCCTCAGAGACCAGTGGTTGTTATTTATGATGGCCAGAGTTCTCATGTTGGTGTTTCCCTGATAGAGGAAGGGAGGAAGCAGAACATAACCGTATTAAAATTACCTCCACACACGACCCATCATGTACTGCAGCCCATGGATCTCTGTGTTTTCAAACCCATAAAAGATAAGTGGGACGAAGAACTTGTCAAATGGCAACGCAAAAAATATGGCAGCAAGTTGCCCAAGTCAATTTTTTCATCAATGTTAGCAACAATTTGGAAAACCCTGAGTCCTACTATAATTGAAAAGGGATTTGAAAAAGGTGGTTCCCTTTCAACGACAAAGTAATTCCCAAGGATCATTTTGATCAAGCTCAGTTCAGGAGATGGTATGATGTTGAAGGGAAGAAGAGTACTACTGAGTTGGGACCAGGAACTTCTGTCACCAACCCATCACCTTGTGGAAATTTATCTTCACTATTAAGCATTTTACCTTTACAGAGTAAAGGTAGAATCAATCCTTACCACCAGTCCGGAAAATCTCATTTGAGGAACTGCTCCTTGAGCAAGTGAAGCAAGCTTCCCATTTGAACATAAAGCGAAAGAGTGTGTGTGGTGGGGCTGAAGTTATTACGTCGGAAGAGGTTCTGGTGAAGCTAAAAGCTTCTTCAGACAATAAAAACATAAAAGGAAATTCTGCAACAGCAAAGAAGGAAGGCAAGAAGAAAATGGAAGCAGCTGATAGTAGCAAAGACGATGAGGACATAGAACAGTCAATGTCGATTGGCTCTGATTCGGATGAGTATGATTTTCAGGAAGAACAAGGAGAGACAGAAGAAGAATCTAATTTTTTTGGAGGTGGTCTTCAAAAACATTTCACAAGTTGCAGCAAATGACTGGATGCTCATCAAACTTGCTAGTGGCAATTCAGAGAAAATGTTTGTCAGACAACTGATGGAAATTAAGGATTGTCTGGAAGCAAAATTTGCGAGGCGCATTGAATCAACCTCCAAATTTCTGTGGCCAACTGTTGTGAAGACAAGAGCATAATCCTGGGCAACAAAATTGTCCACTTTTTACCCCCTCCTGTGTTTGACAAGCGTGGGAAAATCACTTTCCCAATGTCCTTCACCTCTTACAAGATTGGCTGAAATATGGGCATCTCATAAGGACGTTTTTAGGTTAATTGTTATCTTGATGTAATTTTAAGTGGTCTTGTTATAAGTATAACCTTTTTCATAATTTTTTATAAAGTATATCATTAAAAGACTGTTTTTTTTAAATGAAGCCTTTATTCATTTACACTTCCCCCGTCCACTTGGCAACAGTTTTTAGTCAAAAGGAGCTAGCAGTTTTCACTTACCCCAGAGTCAGGGGTAAGTGGAACCCACGGACGACTAAATAATAAAATTAACCTACAGAACACACAATTCATGCTAACAGCATTTAACTCAAATTATAGTTAAGGCATATTTTAACGAACACGCTGCTGAAATTTCACGAAGCTCTGTGAACATATGAATGGTTAATAAGAAGTTAAAGTTGCACTAGTGAAATTTGCAGTTTTACTTACCCTGGTGTACCTTACATTAATTAGTCTCTTCATGAAACAGTATGCCCTTGCCAGTGCATTATGACCATTGTTCCAGGTGTCTGGCAGAATACAAAATCTTAAGTATGAAAATTTTTTCAATGTTATCTGTTGATATAGGAAACTAGTGGTTTTGTCTTAAAAACGTAACTGTATATTTCTCTGGGAGTTAGGTATTTTTGTAAGGAAATAACAATTCATAAAAATTACAGCTTTTCAATATGAATAACACTGCCAATTTGAGGTTTTATAAATAAAGTGACATTTCTCAAATTATCTATGTCTTTATAAAGAGCACATGAAAAATTAGAGCAATTCTCATGCAGAAACCTGCATTTTTGGTGGCAAGAAAATTACAGCTATTTTTGACAAAAATAACACCTACTTTTTCATGCCTCTAGCCATTACATACGGTACAACCTATTTGTCTTTACAATAGAACTGTTTAGGTGGATTGTACATTTCGGAGTAACTAGCAAATATGCGTGCTCTTCGACCACACAATACATACGTAACAATTGCAAGGAACGGGTATCCGGGTAATAGGCTCTATGTGAGCGGGTACCTGCTTCTTTGTACTCTGGTACCCGGGTATTACCTGAAGACACCGGGTAGTGCTCGGGTACCCGGGTATCACCAGGCCTACTGCCCACAGTAGAGTAACGCACAGCTTCATCTGAACTACCAAATGAAGTTGTATAATTCTTCTCAAGCAATGGCTACATTTTTGTATCTTTGTTGAAAAAACTAAAACCTTCTAAATTTTCCACAAGCAAATTATTTCCAGAGGGCCCAAACAGACTGCTGATCATGTTGTTGATACAGGGATGACGAATGGGTGAGTATGGCCTCTTAATGTAAATAAAATTAGTCACATCATATGAGGTCACCACCTAAGCTACACACATGCACACTGAATAGTAATGAATAATACAAATACATACATTTGAAACATAAATTTTTATCATACACAGTTTCACTGCCATGTCGTACTAAATGCCTGACATTTTAACATGCACAGTAATAATAGAGTGAAACCCTTCTTTTACACTTTACGCGGAACCAGGAAATATTGTTATAAAATGAAGGAAATTGTAAAAGGACAGAACGTTATGCTGTTAAAACAGTCGATGAAACCAAATGCAAGTAGGTGCAAAATGCACGAAAGTGCTAAATCACGGAGAGTAATAGAGATTTTATACTGCGCTTACAAGAAGCAAAACCAGACATCTGAAATTACACACTACATACTTAGTAACCAACAAATAGCAGGTTAAAAAAGACCAACAAAACTGGAAACAAATTTACTTTTAATTAGATACAGAAGGAGTTTGGTGGAGGAAAATAGCTTCAATATACGTCAAGTTGGCAGCAGTTCACTGGTAGTTGTGTAGTGTTAACAACTGCCACGAGGGATTGGTGCCATATTTCCGCGACACAGACTCGTCATGCAACGTTGCCAAAAGCATCTACACCTTGTGTAGACCACTTACATGTTTTTCTAGAGTTGTAAAAATTGTTAACTATGCTCATATAAAACAAACTTGCTGTAATGAGTATAGCCTATAGTTCGGCAAAGCAATAACTTCTGAATGCAATGTCATGTTCCATATGAAATAAAAGTTAATAAACCAGCTTGAAAAGAGTAGGTTTTTGTGTTCTCACTCAAGATGTTAGGATAACTCTTGCTACAAGAGGTAAAACACGTGTACATACATTCTTATTAGAGACTGCAAACATGCTGTGTAATAAAGCGAGGTGGGACCGGCACAGCAGGAAACCACTGCACTCTCATTTGGAAGGACACTGGTTCAAATCCTGGTCCAGCTATTCTCATTTACATTTTACATGATTTCCTTACATCATTCCAGACGAGTGTTCGAATCATTCCTTACTGCAGGTCATCACCCATTCCTTTCCCACTCCTGCTTCTCTGGGCAACTTGCTCCGTTTGTAATGACCTCGCTATCGTCGAGACGTTCATCCCTACCAACCATGCTGTGTAAACAGAGAAGTAATACGAATTTTAATACATCACTTCCCTGTTTCCCCTTCCAGTGTGATACTGGAAGATTTATTTTGTGGCATCTATGAAATTCTAGTGTTTTGGATGGATATAAGTTCATCACCTCTCCTCAAAAAACTTCAGTAGTTTTTTTTGCTAATGGTGGGACATTTTGTTAATGTAAAGGACAAGTTAGGTCCACACCATCTGTTTGTCTAACAGTCCCCTGAAAAACAACACAAAGGTTCATTGCAGCAGAACCGAGTATACTAAACAAAGGACGGCAGAGTGGAGAGGTTTGTGCGATTCTTTACAGTGAAGTCTCGACAGCCGATGTGGGTGAAACAATGTGAATGTGAAGCAGCACAGGAATGCAAGTGTGGGGAATACGAGAGATTTCCAATAAAATCCAAAGATAAGCAGCATCGTATGGCACGATTCCCACACGAGTGTGGCCCCCGCCAGGAATTGAACTTGGTTCGCCTTGGTGGGAGGCAAGTGCTCTGGTTACTATGCCAACCGTGCTCCCACTACATAAAGGTGTATTAAAGAAGTGCATGGGGTAACGTTTGTCTAAGTCTACGTATAAGCATACCAGCTGCAAAGCGTGCGGGGAAGCATGCAGTGCCGCGCAATGCAGTGCAGGCGACGACGCAAGTGCTAGCATACCCTCAACTGATCGAGCCAGTTGCGTGTCTCGACGAAGGAGCGCTCGTTAGTCAGGTCAAAGAGCAGCAGGAAGCCCACCGCATCCCTGTAGAAGGCTGTGGTTAGACTACGATATCTACAGTAAAACAAGCAACAACATGTTACTACTGTGCGTCCCGCGACCTGCTCACTCGCAGTCCCTCTATACTAGAGCCAACTCTACACTCCATTCTGACTACAAAGGCAACATTTTGACAGCAAGTGTGTGGTCACATTACACAGTTAAAACTAACACTACAGCATATGCAAAATCCTGTATCAGCTGATGCGTAAACAAATAGAAATGTGTATTAAGTTAGCAATTTTGACAGCCGAGCCCACGCACACCAGACCACAGAAATACGTGCACAGGAAATAATTCTCAGTCAAAATTACTCATTCATTTTATTTTACATAGTTATCACAACGTATTTTTAAAAATTTCTACATTAATTTGAAGCAATGTATTTAAAACCCAATCGACCATTTAAAGACAGAATGGGGCAAACGTTGACTTTTAAAAAGAAGGGCAACAGTAGGAAAAATGTACTGCCATGTGTTAGGAAGTACAGTCCTAAGAAATGCACTGCCACAATGAATAGTTTTGGACATTTGAAAAGAAAAACCGTACAAATATCCAGAGTTTTATATTTTCCACGAGTTTTGTATGATTTTTAAAGAAACATTTCCATGTGCAGTGATTCTGCTTGCTAATAATTTATATTCAGCCTGCAAGTGACAGGACTTCATGATGAGCTCACCGCATTGTCCGTCATACTGGACAAGACTTCCGTTCCCCCTTGCCAAAGTCGGTTAAGTGTATTGTTATTGTATTATATTGACAATGGGACATCTGTGCATATTTTTTTTAAGTAATTATATTATTATTTTGCACCATATATTTTAAGTCCAAATTGTTTCTGGACAGCAAAGGACAAAGAATGGCTTTGCAAATTATGTTCGCGAGTAGACTGTTAGTGATGCTCCCTGTAGGCAACCCAACACACCTGCGTGACAAGCAGATACTACACGCCACTTGTTATAGCAAAACACGGTGTTGTTATGAATGAAAGTGCGCTGTCTGGCGATTTCCCTACATTTCAAACTATTTCCAGGCTTCTGATGTCCAAAGTGCTCTTGCATGAGAACCACAATCACTGTCTCAGAAACATCAAACCAAATTCACAGTTCATAATAAATTAAACTGTGGTTTTGTGTTACAAACATGTTTGCTGACAAAGTGTCACAATGCACTACAAGTTATAGCAATGAGCAAGTATCTCCTTGGAAAATGGTTTGTGTACAAAGTACATTACAAAAAACAGGTCAGTACTGAAAAAATACTGTAAGAGTAATGTCTGAAGCCTTGTTGCATAGTAAATCTGTGTTTGTTGTCTTGCATGCATGGCGTTGTGTCTAAATGTATTCCTTTTATACTTCCACATTATAATTTCCAGATAAATATTTTATTTCATGCATGTGTTCCTATTTTTACTTGCATAACCTAGCTGTACAGAGAGACAAGTTCGTCTATAAACAACATAAAATTTGTTTATCAGTACAAGTACAAACAACTCAGCTGATGATCGCATGTAAATTACAATCCAGTTGCTACTTGACCCACCACTTATCAATGGGATACGTAAGCCAAAAGTAAGTATTGGTGCTACTTTCGCCAAATTGTCAAAATATTGCCTTCGTAGCTGGGAGTGTATATACGCACACTAACCACTAATTCTGTACTCAAACTAGTGCAAGTGGATCTATCATTGTGTGAAGGCTTATTACAGTAGAACCCTGTTATAACATCTCTCCAGGGCCCCAAGAAATGTCAGCCTTACATACAGGAAAACTTTATACAAGGGTAATTTTGAATTGAGAAACATGTTTGTAGATCAAGAGAAGGTAGCTTATTAAGCAAGAAAATTTTATAAAAGGGTTCCACTGTATAAAATTAGCAGCTTTCACTTCATACTTCATCTGACAACTGTGTTTCATTACAGTTCCCTTACTTTGTACTAGCAGTGTGTCTACTTACTACAGTGTTTACAAATCACATATCCAGTATGTTTCCCAAACACACACGCCAAACTAAGCATACATCCGCAGAGCGCGTGCATACTCCAGGAAGAAAACACATTCCAGCCACCAAACCTGGCATAAAACAAGTTTTACATAATGGAAACATGGAAACCAAAATGAGAACCAAACATATGTTTATATAAATCAGTTACCAATTAAGTAACAATCAATAACTAATTTAAAAAAAAAAAACATCTAAAATATTTATCCCAGGAGGAGTGCTTTCACATTTCTTCCAGCGTGTGTTCCAGTGCTCCAGCAGTCTACGGGTTTTTGTAAAATACATTTGGCTGTGCATACATTAAAATCAATTAAGATATGATCTTTCAGCCATCCTTGTTAAATTTCCTGTAAATGTTTTTATTTACTTTATTCCAAAAATATTACAATTGTGATTTTGACATGCTATAATCTAAAAACTATGCAACCTACATTTTTTTATGTGAGGAGGTAGTACTTGTAAGTAATGTCTACAAGTACTTTGTGCAAATATAAGGTAATTAATTTTTTGAAGACCAGCACCATTAAGATGTAATTTCTTTTTACCAGTTATTCACCTCAGTTTGGCATAAATTGTTATTTCTGCACTGGAACATGCAGGTAGACTGTGACAGGTGTGGTCATAGTTTCACAACACAATTCTGCGATTAGAAACCCACTGCAGCTCCAATACCTACAGAAGTACACAATCCAGCTGACAGTTATGGCTTGTGCAACAAGCTTTATGCCAGTTCTGAATTACAAAGTTACCAAACCTATTCTTCATGTCCATCAAATTCAGACATCAGCAAGTTAGTTTTGAAACTAAATGAAATTCAATTGAAGTTGGTGTTCCAAAATTTTGACTCGGTTAAAAGTAACTGATTAAATGTCAGTGAGTACAGAAAAGTTGCTAAGATAAGCTAAAAGGTAGTGCCTGGCAAACGTAACAAGAGTAAACATTAGTGAACTACTTAATGCTTGAAGCAGCTTTTATTATTTTAGCAAAAAAAAATATTAAACACAATTATTCCAAAAAAAACATGAATGCTGTTTAATGTTTTGGCAAAGACAAATGCAAAACCACCACAAGCTCTGCTGACTTCACTCTCATACTCATGCAAAAGCAAACATCGTTGATGTTATGGTACAAATGAAAACTGCAGATAATAAACCCTTCATGAATAGAACAAACTGAGCTTTCAGTTACACATAAAGCAGTGCAAATGTGTGTGTGTGAATACCTTCTGATTTCTCATATTTATACTAAAACATGAAATTCTAGTACTTAAATAAAGTTAACTTTTAACATAACTGGAAAATGAGTTACGTCATACTTTTCTACAAGAAACTATTTAGTTTTACCCTGTTAACAAGTTGGTACACATATCTAATAAAACTGCAATAATGAAACTATTAGTATCTCAACTACCAACCTGCATAATATCTAATGGCATGATTATATGGTGAACAATAATGAAACCAAAACTACATCAAAATGCATGTTAGTAGACTACATAAAACCTAAATTTTATTTAGAGAAATAAAACAAATTTGATACATAACTCAAGATTTATGCTGAATGCATCACACACAGCTGACAACTACTTAATGTCATAACATCTAATAACAGTTTGCAAACTGTGTACGCACTATTAAAGAAATAGCAGTGTTTAGCTTGCAGGTTTCAGCCTTCAGTAACATTTTCAGGTATTGAAAACAGCAAAAATACATTTAACACATTATATTTTGCTTTAAAGGCATTACCACTGTAATATTTTACCCTGAGATTTGGCAGAACTCTGCGAGTTCTGGCTCAACTTGCACAAAATATTGGTATGTGCAGTTGCTCCTGTCTGTTCCCTTCCCCTTTGCCCCTCGAGAAAGTTGTGTGAAGGAAGGAGCAGCCACACACAACAACTACCAGTGTTCAAAACATTTTGCACAGCGTTCCTTGTGCCCAGCTCACGTGCACCGTATTCTTACCCATGCTATCCTATATGATAGTTCAACCTCTTTAATGTAAACCTCAAGGGACACAAACTTTTACAGTTTGTAGTAATGATGATTGTGTGAAGAGCAGTTTGCAATAATTATAAAAAAAAAACTAAAAAAATTTTGATATTGGTTTTTAATTCAGAATCTTGGGAAATATTACCATGACTTCTTTCAATCAGTGGATTTGTCATCAAAGGAAAGAAGTGTACTTTCTAGTGATGGGTGGAGACTCAAAAAATTGACTTGAGTAAAACTAAAAAAAGATTGACTCCATCACTCGAGTAGAGTTTTTTTGCAGCAGTAACTTGGCTACATGTGGTGACACTCGGTTGTTGTTTGCGATGTTCGGCTGCAATGAAACCCAACGATGCACGACACGCCACCTCCTCTTGATGCCTGTGCGGCGCAGGGCGACAAGACAACATGATTGGATACTATTGAGGTCGACAGGTACAATCTCAGCACGACACAATTACATACAACCATACAACATATCTCATGACACGTCACACCTTCACCAGAAACATGCATACATACTTGCCATAATTTTTCTCGTGTAATTACCATTTCAAAAATGTGTGTATTGAAATAAAAGAACTATTAAAAAAAACTTTAAATGTGGACTGCTTGTCGGCTCACCAGGCAGCATGCTGATGGACCAGCCTGAGAGCTACCACTCCACCTCCGCAACAGTGAATTTCTTTATCTAACAGCATCACGTGGCCGACATGACCATTCCTACCATAGTCATTCACTCGTAGACATAATGGAAAAAATAGCGCTGTGAATCACTTAACCAGGCAAAGGATTATTCTTATTGGTAGAAACTAGTTCCAAACTTATTTTATTGGTAAACCACGACTATACGAGACGGAGGCACATGCATTATACCCGTGTACATAGGTACACGTTTACATTTATGGTGCAGACTCAATTTTGACTTCCAAATTTTATACTGAACTCAGATTGAATCAATTTGTGTTTCAAACTTGACTCAACCAGACTTGAAGCTGTAAAAAACACACTCACCCATCACTAATAAGAACTTTGTATTAATGAGTTTTACACGGATGAGATTCCACTGTGTTTGGTGAAAATAACATACTACTGTATGAATGACAACACCCACAATTGGCCATCGCACTTTGCACTGGAACTACCCATGTGAAAAGAACCAGAAACAATGCCAGTGAGCATGCCGCCTACTTTGAAAACCACAAGAAGTGTCAGGAAACATGTTATTAACAAAACAGTAAAATCTCATTACAAAGCACTTTACAGTACTTTGCACTTTAGAGTACCAAACTTATCAGTGTAGGTACTGTGCACTTTTTCTCAGAAACAAATTTGAAAAGTAGGAGTGTGGGTCTCACAAATATAGGATTAAAAAGTAGTAGGATTTTTCATAACACAGACTGCTCTTCCCTCGCACAGAGGAGTGCATGACTATGGTGTTAGTTGCGTGCTTTGTAACATGGCTGCTACCAGGTTAGTGTGGCCATTAGGTTGGACTCCTAGCACACGGCCAGCCAAGAACACAAGNAGGATTTTTCATAACACAGACTGCTCTTCCCTCGCACAGAGGAGTGCATGACTATGGTGTTAGTTGCGTGCTTTGTTTCTATAAATGTAACATGGCTGTTACCAGGTTGAACTGAGAGTGTGGCCATTAGGTTGGACTCCTAGCACACGGCCAGCCAAGAACACAAGCAGTCTACATTTGACATTTTTGTTAAAGTTGTTCATGTCTTAAATAGTAATTATATTAGGAAAAATTAATGCATGGTTGTCATACTTACGCATATTTAAGCTAAAGATATGACATTCCATCATATAAGTGGCTTTTGGTGTTTAAATACACTGCCAGACAATAAAAACAGTGTAGACAGAATAATGCATTGGATGCGACTGAAACTTTAAGAAGTAGTGATACAGATGAGTAATATGCATCACAAAACAGAACAGCAGGACAATTACATATGAATCTGTGGTATGCCATCCAGTCATCTTCAATAATACACTGCACCCCCTCGCACTGCCATACAAGCTGCAACAAGGTCTGTTAAGGAGTCCAACAAACACCAGTTGTCCTGGGACAGACAGGCCCACAACTGCCGGACGGTGTGTTCCAAATCCCAATACTGTGGCACGGTGGCAGGTGGCCTTTCAACTAACTCAACGCATGCTTGATTGGGGACATGTCAGGGGAGTGGGCAGGCCATTGCAGTGTTCGGACATGACGGAGGCAGTCCTGGACGACCTGCACCGTGTGCCGTTGGATGTTACCCTGCTGGAATCCCGGTCAGAAATGAAAGTAAATGGGGGCGTAGGATCTCATCCACGTACTGTTGGGCCGTCAGTCTTCCCCGTAACACAATAAGAGTGGTTCAGTTATCGTAGGCTATGGTTTCCCAGACCACCATGACTGTCGTGGGGGAAGTGTGTTGCTCGATAGTGAGATTGGGATTGTGGCGTTCACCAGCGGCACTCCACCTCCGGGTGCAATACCTGATCGCCAAGTCTCCAAAATGAAGCAGCACTCATCACTAAACACTGCACATTGCCAGTCTGTGGTGTTCCACATTGCTTTGGCCGGACACCACTGCAAATAGGGCTGCCCATGTTGTAGAGTTAATGGCAGCAGAAGTAATGGGTGCTGGGATTGCAGATTCGCCTCTGCAAGGCGTTGAATAATAGGTTTGTGGACACACAGGAGCGCCAACACTGGTCAGTCCAGTGGATCAGGTCGCCGTGGCTGGCGTGCCTGGCGCACAATCCGTCGATCCTCTCAACTGGTAGTCAACCTCGTCAATCTTGGGCCAGTCCTCCGTGTGTAGGTACCTTCACGTATCCACTGCTCCCAACAGCATCTGACAGTATGGTACCGACATCCATATGGTGTGCTATACAGTGATATGACCAACCTACGGTTTTCAACCCGATTATGTGTCTACTAAGTCGGTAGATGGAGTAAAGGGACATCTTTGGCATCTTCCTAACATTCTACTTCACTCAGTACGCTTGCTTGGTATTATCTGGTGTTTCTCGCATTAATGCAGCTTCGACTACACACCAGTGTCTATGACCACTGGCCAGTGCTTGAAATAGGCCGTGCTATGAAATTATGTTCAGATATGAAAATTTCAAGTTTCATTGTCCCTAATGATTAATGTTTATTATATTTGTTAAGTTAATAACAAGAATTTTCATATTTTATAAATCATGCAAGATATATGAAATAAATATGAGATGAAAAAGAATAAATGAACAAGAATACAGTCAAACCTCAATAGTACAGACACTCACGGTTCCCCAAGATTTGTCTGTACAACAGAGTTGTCTGTATGAAATTCGACCCATGTAACATGTTTAACATACTGTTACCTGCAGCTGCTCTGCATCCTTTCCCTTGCCCCTAACCAAGGAANTCGACCCATGTAACATGTTTAACATACTGTTACCTGCAGCTGCTCTGCATCCTTTCCCTTGCCCCTAACCAAGGAGCGTGTGAAGTACAGTGTGCCAAGTGCTAGACCAGCTTCATCCAGAGACAAGCTGTAGGACAACTACAAGTTCAAATCCTTACTGACAAAACGCATATGCTGTCCACCTGCGAGCGAACACCCTCTCACTTTCACTTAATTTTCAGTAAACACAAGTTTCTTTAACAAAACCTATCTTTTATGAATATCGCTGTGAAATAGTCTTACGTAACAATACAGTTTCTCAGTGAACTGTCACTGTTTGTAACAGCTTTTTTTAATATTCTGAATTACTTTCTGGTCATGACAAAATCTAACATATAACTTAACACGAACATGTTTACTCTTGTGTCGGAATGATTGTCAAAAGTAATATTTACTAATAAAATTGTGACATCCATAATTCAGAACCGTGGTTGAGTGTTTTGCAGTGGCTGTATTGTGTTGTGACTCTATGGAGTTCACAGTGTTCACCTTCATTTACGTATATCGAACAGGTAAACATTGGACATTAGCCTATCACAAAAAACAAAACTCGTGTGCTACTAAATTAGGAAGGAATAAAACTGCAGTTACATTTTATATATAATGTAGAATATTTAAAACTGTATTTATAACAAAATTAGATATACGTATATTAATGTAATTTCATGTGTAAAATATTTGTTTGGATGTTATTTACAAATGTTTTGAAGACATTTTCCACCATTCCATGCTTTATGCCTGCTTTCTCAAATGCTGAATAATAAAATGGTTCAACATTTTATCTACGACTGTCTTGTGTCTACAACGGGAGAAAATTTAGTCCACATTCTCAACTTTCTAGCAACGTGCGTTTAAAACAGGAGAAAATGGACACCCTTGTGAAATACAGCCAGAACTATTTAAGCTAACTGCACGATAAGCAATAAGTCCACTTTTGTGTGCCTTATGAGGCGTACAATACAAAGGAAGTGTGTTGTATAAAAGCAAGCAACTGAAGTATACAACCAATATTATCTCGAAATGCAGGTATTTACAATACTTTTAATCCCATTTTTCACTCATTCATTTATAGGGCAGATATAGTAAGACTATAATTTTCTGAGCAGTGAAATGTAAATATTGTGTTTGAAAAGTAAAGTACATGGCAATGTTTATATTTACTACACCTGTCAAAAAGACACTAATTGGCTGAAAAAATTAATTAAGCAGGGCTTTCAAAAGCGCTCACTTGACCGTGAACAGCCTTTACTGAAGCTGCTGACAAGACAATGACGAGAGTTTTTTTGGCATCTGGGTTGGACACTACGCCTCCTGCCGAGGCCACTGATGTCCGCGGCAGGCCGTCTCAGCAGCAGCAGACAGCCACAAGTGGCTCTGGTAAACGGTAATTCAATAAAAGAAACTGTAACATAGCTGTCAAGGATGCAAAGACAGTAAGGATGGTTGACATTCAATAATTTTCAACTTAATTAAATGCCCCTACTATAATTTTTTTTACATCCATTGCTAACGACACAAACAAACTCGTAGGGGATAGTGGACATCATTACTTCCACTGCTGGAACTGACGAGTGTTCCGCCACTGTGACAACCGACTGGCTGTTGACGTTCCTAAATGATTTCCTGCTGATCAGTCAGAGAGTAAATGCAGCCACTGTATGCCATTTGCGACGACCTACTATCTGTACACCCATCATCGTATGACATGATCTCCATAGCTTTAAAACTTCAGCACAGCAGCACTGCATTACATGTGAACAAGTGTTTGAGGTAAACAAATATAGGCTAATATAAGTTTGAAACAAATATCCTCTGGCTTTTCTAGGTTCCCTAATGTAAAAATACACACACTGATTACCCCCAGTTTTCCTTAGCAGTGAATAAAATAATTGTTGATAACCTTAAATCAATAAAACATCTTTAAAATGATACTTGGAACAACTTTCTTTCTCTGGAAATAATTTCACAGTACAAGGGGCTCAAGTTTTCATTTGAGAGGGTGTTTCAACAGCTAATAGTTTATAAACATGCAGAATGAGTTGTTATAGAAAATACTAAGCTGATATGAAAAACTTGCTTGGTTCAATTTTACTGCAGGTTTCATGATCCAGCATCAGGCACCTTTTCACAACTTTCCTAGGTTTCCCCTTTCCCACTTTATAACATTCCCTCTCGCAGGTTTCCTAGAACATTGAAAATCCCCAGAGTCTGGCGTGTTTGTCAGTTTGGGCAGAGCGGCAGGAAGTGAGAGAGTGCAGCTGTTATGTGTGGGGCGGCAGGTAGCAAGGGACGTTACCTCTCCTGGCCCGCAGTGTCCCACAACTGCAGGTGTATCCTCTGGCTGCGGCCGTCTGTCTTGTACGTCTGCAATCACCAAACACACCTCACACACTACAGGAAACGTATTAAAGAAAAAAATGAAACGGGTGTGTAAAAAGTTTTTCCAATTAAATATAAAGAATTTTGCATAAACAAAGAACAAAGATGAATTAAAAATACATGAGAGTGCCAAGTGCAGTATGTTCAACTAATGGACCTCGTATTTGGATGCCATTTTGTCATCAGTTTATTGGAGAAAATGGAGGTACCTAGGTTGGTGAGCAATGCCTTTGAAGCAATGGCTTAAATAGCTCAATTCGCATATACTGCATTCCGTACATCCGGATGATGCTCCTCTGGAATGACAGATGGGCAAGCGGATGGGTGGGTGAATGAACAGGCAGGTGGGTGGACAAAGGGATGGCTGGAAAAATAGATGGATGGAAAAAAGAATGAATGGATGGATGGATGAAAGAACGAATTGGTTGGATAAGTGGAAATGCATACAAATGAATGGTCGGGCAGGTGGACAAACAAATAGATGAATGGGTGGATGAACAGACAAGTGAATGTATGGGCGGTTGGACAGACGATCGATGGATGGCGGAACAAAAAAGGCAAATGGATAGATGGGTGGATGTATAAACGGATGGATGGGCAAATAGATGGGAGGACAAATAGATGGATAAGTNCGGCCGTCTGTCTTGTACGTCTGCAATCACCAAACACACCTCACACACTACAGGAAACGTATTAAAGAAAAAAATTAAAGGGGTGTGTAAAAAGTTTTTCCAATTAAATCTAAAGAATTTTGCATAAACAAAGAACAAAGATGAATTTAAAATACATGAGAGTGCCATGGTAACAGCAGTATGTTCAACTAATGGGCCTCGTATTTGAATGCCATTTTGTCATCAGTTTATTGGAGAAAATGGTTCAAAGGCATTGCTCACCAACTTAGCTACCTCACCTAAGTTGGTGAGCAATGCCTTTGAAGCAATGGCTTAAACAGCTCAATTCGCATATACTGCATTCTGTACATCCGGATGATGCTCCTCTGGAATGACAGATGGGCAAGCGGATGGGTGGATGAATGAACAGGCAGGTGGGTGGACAAAGGGATGGCTGGAAAAATAGATGGATGGAAAAAAGAATGAATGAATGGATGGATGGATGGATGGAAGAACGAATTGGTTGGATAAGTGGAAATGCATACAAATGAATGGTCGGGCAGGTGGACAAACAAATAGATGAATGGGTGGATGAACAAACAAGTGAATGTATGGGCGGTTGGACAGACGATAGATGGATGGCGGAACAAAGAGGCAAATGGATAGATGGGTGGATGTATAAACGGATGGATGGGCAAATAGATGGGAGGACAAATAGATGGATAAGTGGACAGAAAAATTAATGGATGGATGGGAGGATGGACGTTCAAATGGATAGACAAATTATTGGAAATTTGGATGGATGAATGAATAGGCGGATGGAAGGATGAATGAATTGATTTCTGGATGGATTTATGAAGAATTAGAAAGAGCAATGGGATTGGCAGGTGGGTGTGTGGGTGGATGGATGGATGGATGGATGGATGGATAGATGGATGCTTAAATTAAATGAATAAATGGGTGTACAGGGGTATGAATTGATAGATATAGAATGGTTGGATTGATGGATGAATCAATGGATGGATTAATAAATGGATGGATTAATAAATGGATGGATTAATAAATGGATGGATTAATAAATGGATAGCTGGATTTAATGGTTAGATGGATGGAATGGATGTATGAACTGAGGGAGGAAGAGATGGCTGAATGGATGGTCAAGTAAAATCTGGAAAGCCACACCAGGAATTAAACCATGGTCTTCCTAAATGCAGGTCCACAGTATTATAAATGCACCACCTGGCTCAGGAGAATAGTAACCAAGCACTACGTCAACCATGGGTCCTCACCCCTTTCAGTGCCTTTATACATTAGCCGCGAGCAAGGCTGCTGCTGCACATGGTATGTAATGGGACCTGTGTGGGTGTGTACCAGGTAGATAAAGAACAACTGAGTGGCCGTTGATCACATCCTCTGTTACTGCGTGGCAAGTCGAGTCGGGCCGGGAGAATGGTTGAAGGTTCACAATGGGCAGTCGTAGACTGTACAGGTGGGTAACGGTGCCTTCAGGTTTGTTGCTGGCTTCAGGATGAGTGCTAAGTGTCGTTGAGCAGCCTCAACTGACAAGAAATCTCTCTGCACAAGAGGGAACAATGCCTTGATAAGCTGTCAGCTGCGGGATCATGACACATCACAGTTGACATGCTGCCTCGCTTGTCTCTACACATAATTCCCATTCTGTTTGCAGTTCTTATACCTTTACGCTCAATTCAATACATGGCTTCAAGTGTTGCAAATAAAAAATTATTTTATTTGTGCTGTACTTAAGCTAATACAGCATTGAATTTGTTATTACAACCAATGAATTCTATCATGATTTATGAATCAGTTACTCACATTTAGCCTCGCAATGTAAGGTACTGGCCAAAATAACATTTTTGTGCATTATGCACATAATTGTGTACAGTGGATCGAATGGGTTAAGCCCTACTGGAAGCCCAGCACTCTATTTTACTTTACTGCTCCTTCTTTATCATTCCACCATGTTTATATATAACACTGTTGTGTGCCATGTGATGTTCATGCGTTGATCAAGAGTAGTTTTTACATTGTTATAACCATAAATATGTTTCTAATATGCTAGGTCTCATTACTACGCACAAAAAAATCTAATAAAACAAAATTCCAATATATATTTGAGTGTCAGCCACAGGTGTCGCGGTGATGTAGTCACCACACTACTCACTTCTCACCAACAAGACGAACCGGGTTCAATTCCTGGTGGGGTCGCCTGGATTTTCGCATGTAAGAAACATGGTGGACATTACAGTTGACTGGCGGGTTTTACCAAGGCACTTCAATTTCCCCTGCCCTTGCATTCTGCCTCTGTTCCATCTCCACTTCACTTCACCCTCACCAGCGTTCAAGATGTTGCTGTTAAAGCACCAACCACACCTGACTCAATGACCACACTTTAAACACATTTTCATTCTGAAGCTAAGACACTACACTTCTTGTTTATCTCACTGGCAACTGTATCATTCATCAATACAGGATGTATCCAACTTAGACGGACAAACTTCCGCCGCAGTTTATTCCGATCCATCAATGGTGGTGCATCAGTGTACCTCCTGTCATTCTACTTTCGATCAATCTCGTGCATCAACTGCACGTGGTCCGGAACACACATTCTTTGTGCGCCAACATCATGGTGTGAATTACTGGAGTGAATGTGCTGAAAATAAGGTTAAAATGCTAGAACAACTTTAACGGTACCTTTAATTGGTGCAGGCGTGTAAATAGATGATACACTTTAGTTTTCAGTATTGTTAAGCTACATTACACATATAACACACATTAATAATAGAGTATGCAAAGCAAGGTTAAGGTGTGCAAAGTTTGTTTCCGTGCTGAACAGACGCCATATTAATTTTCTCAAAACAGCGCATCAGCCGTTGTTCTGTTCCCCTGCACAGCCATCGACGCAGAGTTATGGAACGACGATTGATAGGTTTGCAGCTAGCTGCATCAGCGCAGGGAATGGAATACAGCCTTCCGTATGATTTAATGCATTTNGACGATTGATAGGTTTGCAGCTAGCTGCATCAGCGCAGGGAATGGAATACAGCCTTCCGTATGATTTAATGCATTTGTGGTGTAGTACATACAGTACTGTGTATTATTAATTGCAACGAATGTGGTTACATTAAACCTTTATTTGATTGCCAAGGTTAAATAATCTAGCTGAATTACAAAACTAAATAATTTGTGGAGAAATAAATTATTCCTGTAGACCAATATAAATATNTTAAATAATCTAGCTGAATTACAAAACTAAATAATTTGTGGAGAAATAAATTATTCCTGTAGACCAATATAAATATTTGTAGGTCATCTTTATTTTTGAAGTCATACTATTGCCTATTTGAGAGAAAATTCTACAGCACAAAAAAACAAAATGGCAGGGCACAGAGAGCTACTAATTACATATTGAAAATCAATAGAGCCAATATCTGATTGCAAGTACTTGCAGGTCAGCATTTATTTTTTTTTATCCAAGAAGAGTATTAACTTAAGACATGACCTATCAGTCACGCTTGTTCAATTTGCTGTAAATGTATTCATTTATTTTATTTGCATTTTTCCCAGTTTTCCCTTAATTATTTTCAGGAATACTTAAACACAATACCAAATTTTTCATCTTCGACAGAACACATTTGCCATCAATGAAGGTGCATTAAATCACACTGCAAGAGACAAAGCCAGCAGGGCCAACATTTTACTCAGTCTATCTATATTTCTTGCAATACACGCTATCGACTTCACACGAATGCCCATTACAAACATGTAAATGCTTTATTTTCTTTGTATAGGCCCTGTGTCACTTAGCAAAGATGTATTATTGCCAGTTCACAAACTTAAGAATTGAAATCTTAAAATGCCTATTTTCATAATTACGTTATCCTGTATTCACACAAAAGTGTTTATGTCATATTGGATTACTTCTGAAACCCTGTAAGTGCATTTATCTGTAATGTTTGATTTGGAGTGAAGTTTATGAATCATTTCCAATGTACATTGGCTGATAAGACCTCTAAAGTCCACTGAGCACCATGTCACTTTGTTTTCCTGTTTCACTTCCTCAAATGAGTTATGCGGTTTCACAAGTAATTCAATGCTGAAGTCTTACAATTCTCTTTTCCCGGAAGTCGATGCCGACAGTAGAGATGAAGCGGCTGCTGAAGCTGTCGTCGGTGTACTGGTAAAGGAAGCTGGTCTTGCCGACGCCGGAGTCTCCCAGCGTCAGCAGCTTTATCAGGTGGTCATAATCCATGATATCCCTGCGACACGCCAACAACAAACACATCAAGACTTGAGGCAGACTCACGTGAAACTAGNGATATCCCTGCGACACGCCAACAACAAACACATCAAGACTTGAGGCAGACTCACGTGAAACTAGTATGTTAGTGACTTGTACGCAGAACATACAAGAAGGTAGCTTAACATCTCATTGACAGCAAGGTTGTTAGAGACAGAGCAANAGTATGTTAGTGACTTGTACGCAGAACATACAAGAAGGTAGCTTAACATCTCATTGACAGCAAGGTTGTTAGAGACGGAGCAAGTGGCTCAGAGACGCAGAAATGGAGTAGGAATCGGTGATGACCGGTAGTAAGGAACCAGACCAGCATTAACCAAGAGTGATTTCGGGAAACCACAGAAAACCAAAATCTGAGTGGCCGGACTTGGGAGTTAAACCCTGGTCCTTCTTTAACGCTGCACCATCTCGCAAGCACTTTGAACATGCTGTATTTTGCTCTGTGATGTAAATGTGTGGTCACATGACATCACGTTTTGAGGTTTGTGTGGAAAAAATATGAACCCATCTCTCTTGTTTACTTCAGCAGTCATGCTATTTCCATTGTATAAAAGAGAAGTGCCATCACAAAAGAGAAGCAAAAGCTTGCATTCACTGTTCCTATAAACATAGATATTTTCCACTCAGGTAACTTGTGGATGCCGGTAAAGCAGTAAGTAGACAGAGAGAGGAGTGACGCTGCAGTCAATACCGGTACTTTTGTAATGCAACTGTGTGAAAAGTTGTGATTCACAAATGGGGGTTGCATGTGTGAGTTTCAGGGTCAAATAAGCTGTGCGAAGGTGCATCTGGACACCTACATATTTGCCAGTTTTACTTTAGTTTTACAATTTCTTTATGAATACTTTGTACATCACAGCATGCTGACATTTAAGGTAAGGTGTGACACATGCAAGAAGTTCNACAATTTCTTTATGAATACTTTGTACATCACAGCATGCTGACATTTAAGGTAAGGTGTGACACATGCAAGAAGTTCATTTAATTGCCAGAGGATTTCAGTAATGTCATTAAATATGTCAGTATGGAATTTAAAAAGGTGTAATGATTGTAAGAAATCTTTTTGGCAAAGCACATAGTTCGTGTACAATTGTAGANAGTATGGAATTTAAAAAGGTGTAATGATTGTAAGAAATCTTTTTGGCAAAGCACATAGTTCGTGTACAATTGTAGACAATTCTGTAGACATCTGTTTCGTATCTTGCAGGACTAGTATATTCCCATAATTGTCATGGGAATACACTAGGTAAGGAGCATTTGTGATTATGCTTCAGTTTGATTAGTATTGTCAGAACATACCATTTACTGGAACTTAATTTTTTCCATTTTTCACATGACTCATTCTTCATAACTAGGCTGCCTCTCTATTAATCCAGAGCGAGTAGTGAAAGGTACACTGACATCACAGCCTCCATGTACAGGCACTTGGCAAGCGAGTTTGAGGGCATAGTACTCACTGTCTGCCGCAGTCTGCCCGCTCAGCTTGCACACTCACTACCCAGATGGTAATTATTCAGAGTACTGTAACTGCTTTTCTGAAGGAAATGTCGGAGGCCCACAAAAGTAACATAAATGGGTTCTGCACAGCTTACCTTTTTAATATTGAGGTGGGCGTAACAGTAAAATAAGTAGAGCATACTAAATAAAATAGATAAAAGTACGAGCAGTTCGGCCGCTTTGTTTACGTCGGACGCCATGTTGAATAGCCATGTNTAGATAAAAGTACGAGCAGTTCGGCCGCTTTGTTTACGTCGGACGCCATGTTGAATAGCCATGTAAGTGTGCTAATGCTAACTATCGGCCGCAGACGTGAAGACGATAGCTTAGTACACAATTGTATGGGATACAATGCAGTTCGCGGCGAGTGGAATATGCGTGGTTTGCGATGTTCGAACCCAACCGAGGAAGGCTTGTGATTGTAGAATGCAGGGTGCTAGTACGAGTGTTTCTGTGCATAATAATTGGCTATGTGGCAGGTGTTATTTGGACATTTTAGTAGATCATGGTGTTTTGTAAAGTGACGTAAGGTGCACAAAAGTTGAATTGGCCGAAGAGAGTGGAATTGTACCCGCTGCCTACCTAGGTGAGTTAATTCATATACTTCCGGTAATTTTTACTGTTACTTTAAAACCCTTAAATCCTAGATTAGACTAAAATCGTAGGTTAGATTAAAACCCTACAATCCTATGTTATATTAACACCCTACACTCCTAGGATCGATTAACACTCTACAATTCTAGGTGAGATTAAAACCCCACAATCCTAGGTNTATTAACACCCTACACTCCTAGGATCGATTAACACTCTACAATTCTAGGTGAGATTAAAACCCCACAATCCTAGGATAGATTAAAACCCAAAAATCCTAGGATAGATTAAAACCCTACAATCCTAGGTTAGATTAAAACCCAACAAGCCTAGTTTAGATTAAAACCCAACAAGCCTACNTATTAACACCCTACAATCCTAGGATCGATTAACACTCTACAATTCTAGGTGAGATTAAAACCCCACAATCCTAGGTTAGATTAAAACCCAAAAATCCTAGGATAGATTAAAACCCTACAATCCTAGGTTAGATTAAACCCCAACAAGCTTAGGTTAGATTAAAACCCTACAATCCTAGGTTAGATTAAAACCCAACAAGCCTAGTTTAGATTAAAACCCAACAAGCCTACNTAGATTAAAACCCTACAATCCTAGGTTAGATTAAAACCCAACAAGCCTAGTTTAGATTAAAACCCAACAAGCCTACGTAAAATTAAAACCCAACTAGTCTAGGTTAGGTCTGAACCCCACAATCCTAGGTTAGATTAAAACCCTGCAATCCAGATTAGAACCCTACAATCCTAGGATAGATTAAAACCCCACAATCCTAGGTTAGATTAACACCCTACAATTCTAGGTTAGATTAAAACCCTACAGTCCTAGGTTAGTTTAAAAATTTAAAATAGTGATTCGCTCGTCATGGAGTTATGTTAAGTTAGGTGGGCACATATTACAAAATTTGGTGGACAAATGTTAAATTGAGATGCTTATGTATATTTTGTGGGTGTATTTTTAGTGATTTTACCCCACAATTTCCCTGATATTCATAGCCCTCCCTCCTATTGTATTTGTGGTTTGAATTGATAATACGTTAATGTCCCTAGTAAATTCGTGTTCTCTGTAATTAGTAGAGTGGAAATATATCACTTCCCGTGATTTTTTTCTTTTATGTACTCTGAATAATTACCCTGCCATAATTATGCAGGCGCGTCAGTCCTAGCTTTGCTAGCCTGTGGTGGACATGCCAATGCAGCAGTTAATTGGTCCAGGTGGCCGGTGGCGTCACGTTGCCTGTGACGTCACTTGCTAATGGTGCAAATGGCTGATACAGGGCTGCCAGATCAGACCTGACCAACTTTCCCATTTGCAGGTCAGACGCATCAGACTCCGCCACTTGTATCCAATGTCACGACCGTAGGCGTCAGCTGCTTTGTTTATNATTTGCAGGTCAGACGCATCAGACTCCGCCACTTGTATCCAATGTCACGACCGTAGGCGTCAGCTGCTTTGTTTAGACATGCAGCCATTCACGTAAGCAGTATAGTGTTCACATCATTTGTCGACACTACTTATCAAAATGAACTAACCNTAGACATGCAGCCATTCACGTAAGCAGTATAGTGTTCACATCATTTGTCGACACTACTTATCAAAATGAACTAACCTGGACAGTAAAGCTAATTTCGATTATACATAGTTACGACTGTACACTACGTTATTTTTACCGCTACAGAAGATGGCCTGACAACTAAATGCTAAAATGGCAGGCGTATCACACGCCCTAGATACACAGCAGGGAATAGAGAATAAATTACAAACGTAACAATAATGAATGAAAGTTAACACGAAATACCAATGGCAGGCATTTTATTGTCCTCTATTGTATATCGTACGGTCATCAGACGTCACTTGTGGCTCGTTGTTCAGGCAGACACCGCGATGTGCAAGGCGGACAATAACACTGTGATAGGCCCTTTATGTTCATCAACAGAAGGAAATACCCGAACTGATAACAAAAATTAACCATCTATAAAACATTACGAAATGAGAGAACATGCTAGCGTTAGATATTGTTGTCTGAAGGTTCGGCAACATGCAAGCAACATTTTCTTGCTTTTTGCAGCAAATGTCGAAATACTTACGTCCCTTCCTAGATCTATATATCTAAAATATATTAAAATACTATCGTGCCTAGATAATAGGAGCGCGTTAAACAGACTATCAAGAAACGAGACTATTATTTAAGGGGGGGGGGGCATGTCGGGTCCTGCTCTATTGCAATTGTGGTAGAAGTATCGTGTTATTTTCATATCGGTAAAAATATTTAATAACTGGATAACCGGCTTACCTTGTCATAACTGTCAAACATTCAGACCCAAAACACTCAAAAAATCAATTATGAACAAGTGTTTACAAAAAATACTTAAACAAGAATGTAATATGGCGTAACGCCAGCAAGAGATGATATAGACCGTACTGAAAACGTTTCTTCCAAACGTGAACTGTAAAAAGGATCTAGAGTACGAGAAAGAGAGAGCATGCAGTATGTCAGCAAAATCGTGCTCTGTAAACAAGGCATTATTTTCGGTACCAGTAGTGAAGTGTGGATCTCTGTAATCCTGAACCAAGAGGCCAAATGTTTTATATTAACTGACTCTTGAGTGTAAGGAAAGAAAGAATTATTAAATGACTATCGACCAGCCGAATGTTGCATCGCCATAGCACTTACGGTTGTACAACTTTTAGGATGCAGTAGATAAATATGAGTTGCTATTCTTGTCAATTGCACAGTTTTGGCTAGTTTATAAGAAGAGTGAGGAGGAATTGTGGCCACATGTGGTTATCTGCTGGCCTGAACAAATTCCAATCTGACCACCACCCTCCCCCCTGCACAGTAAACAACCCCTTGAACAAATATAAGATTCCATTACAGTTTCGGCTCTCTGATGTCTATCCTCTGCTGTCAGTCAGACATTGCTGACGTTTCGTCTGGGAGTTACCATCACAAGGTGAGCGAGCTGCTAATAGCCAGTTTACATGGGAGACTCCCTGAAAGCATAGGGTCCCCGCTCTACTTGAAGGTCCTTGAAAAGTCTAGAAATGTCTTTAAAAATTTTAGTGACGTGAAATTTTGATAAAATTTAAAAACAAGTCTCTTTTCCTGTCTAATAAGCTCAAATGAGGTACTTAAATGGGGAGAGAGGGAAATATGTATTATGACTGCAAATCGATTTATTATTAGATACTTTCGTTGGAATGAAATATAGTTTTAATCTCTTATAAGTTAGAACATCTTCTATAAGGTAGCTGGCATAATTGTGGATAGTATTGTATAAATACAAGATGATTGCTAATTTAGTATATTGCAGTAGTCTGCATAAATTATTTACTAAATTCAGTTAAAGGTGCCAGAATAAGAGTAAATTGGCACCAAAACTGTTTCTGTTCATTAACATGGGTATATTGTATACAATCTCTAACTACATGCTATAATGTACAGGATGAGTATAAAATAATACCCCAACTTTTAAGGTCTATAATATCAAAACCAAACAACCTACAACCTTGATTTACAAATCAAATGAACGGTGGAACCGTGAAGTTTGTTCACCATACACTTACAAACGTTCAATGTGACCACCACGAGCAGCCCGAACGATATCTATGCAATAATGAAACTCGTTCCACGCTCTTGTCAGCATGTCCGGTGTTACAGTTTGGATGGTGTTCGTAATTCTCGTTTTGAGGTTGTCTATGTTAGCCGGCAATGGTGGACGAAACACTTGATCCTTTATGTACCTCCATAGAAAAAATTCGCACGGGATAAGATCTGGGCTTCTTGGGGGACAGTGATGAAGAGCCCGGTCACAAGCTCCTCCTCGACCAATCCAGTCTTGCAGCAACGGGTAATTATTAAGTTTAGGGGCTTTTCTGAAAAACACAAAATAAATTCAAAATTATGATATATTTCTACTCTACTATTCACGTAGAACACGAATATACTAGAGGTGCAGCTTTAAAATAAGTACAACATATTAAAAAAAATTTAAAAAAATTGCGAAATGAGCAGTATAACCAGTTTGTTTATGTTTCTGAACGAAACGTCCTAGATCAAAAAAAGTTGCATTAATGGGTTCTGCACAGATTACCTTGTTCATATTCAAGGGGGCGCAATGTTAAAATAAGTAGAACATATTTAAAAAACCTGCGAAATATGTTTGTTTACGACTATTAACGTCGGAGGAATTATACCAGCCTCCTACCTAGGTGAGTCAATTTACATTCTTTTGGTGTGTTTCACGGTTCCTTTAAAACCCTACATTCGTACTTAAGTGTAAAACCAAAGCATGCTAGGTTATTGTAAAACCCTACAAACCTAGGTTAGTGTAAAACCCAACAATTCTAGGTTAGTTTTAAAATGTAAAATAGTGATTCACCCATCGTGGGAGAAGGTTCTGTTAGGTTAGGTAGGCACATATTACAAAATTAGTCGGACGTTAATGCCCCTAGTATATTCGTGCTCTGCGTCATTAGTAGAGTGGAAATATGTCATTTTCCATGAATTATTTTTATAGAAAAGCCCTTAAACTTAATAATTATGCGGCAATGTCTCATTCAGGTTTCCGCGAACAGCTAGGTGCCAATGGGGTGGTGCACCATAAAGGAAACATCAAACCGTCCCCTTCAAATTGACATGTCGAATGCAAGCTCACTACCTCCTTACCACTTCAAAACGAGAGTTACGAATGCCATCCAAACTGTAACACCGGACATGCTGACAAGAGCTTGGGACGAGTTTGATTATCGCGTAGATGTCGTTCGAGCCACTCATGGTGGTCACATTGAACATTTATGAATGTATGGTAAACAAACTTCACAGTTTCGCGGTTTATTTGATTGGTCAATCATGTTTCTAGGTTGTTTGGTTTTGATATTATAGACCTTTAAAGATGGGGTATTATTTTATACTCACCCTGTATTTCTAATACTTGCACATGCTTTTGTTTCTGGGTTAGACTTCTCTGTATTTTTTTGGAGCATGTAGTTTAGGTTTTGATCACATCAAAATGAGATTTATAAGAGAAGCAAAAATGTTTGAAGAGAGGTGCCTAAATTTTTGCCCTCCCTCTGTAGGAGGGTGCTCAAGGGTGTGCCCTATCCTGAGTTGGAGATATTTTTCATCATTGTACAGACTGCCTGTGTCAGCTGAGCCATCAACCATACAGACTCACTATACAAGACGACCTTAGAAGACGACCTTGCCAACCTACCAATAAGATTGACAGGTGAAACCAATCATCGATACTGACCAACAGAAGATACCAGAGGGCAAGACCAACCAACAAGACCAACTGTACCACCAAATCAATCCATTTAACCTAATTAACCCTACAGACCAACCAGCATGATGGACAGAACTACTAGCAAAACTAATCATATCAAACAGTCATAATAATCATACCGACTACCTGTAACAACAGACAATGTTGACGAATCTTGGAACACATTGAAGTACACAGATAACAATTGCGAAACTCTTCGCAAAAAAACTTTGTAAAAGTCGCATCCATCACCATCGTGCTAACATGATGTTAAGTACATCGCGATCAACATCGCTAAACAAGGCCCGAGCTACTAAAAATGTCTCGAAGTATGTGGTGGTTCATGTCATGAACCATAATGTAAGCTACGAAATAATGTCTCGAAGAATGAAGTGCATCTATATGAATATAAATAATTTTATATATAATTATCTCATATAACTATACATTATGTAATCAAAAGTATAACGTTACCTGAGTGGTCGGGGATAGTAAGGTGGACATCGTCCGGCGACTATGTTAAGAAAAGTCAGAATATTACACACGATTAGGATGGGCACCAGCTCACTGGGTGAACACGAAGTAACAGTTCTCAGGATCGTGGGCCGAACGACCACATGGCTGTATCCCCTGACACACACGGTACAAATTTACAGTGGCGACTCAAGGCAGCGTGGTGCAGCATGTGATTGAGCGGAACTTTGGCCACGGGTGCCGCCATCCCGGCGAGATGAACTGTACAGAGCTGGATCGCCTTAATGCAGGGTTGCGTGCCGACTGGTGTCGGTTCAACTTACCCTTGGCAGGTGAGATATTACTAGTCCGGCGGAGTCGGTCGGCGGGTTCTACACCTACTCGGCAGGTTGGTGGCCCTGCCACCATCTAGATGCTGCAGCTGCTACTGCTGTTGCTGCAGTACCTCTGCGGGCGGCGTAGACACCATTGATGGCGGTGTGGCCACGCCGTCGAGGAGATGCTCTATCCAGAACTGGACCTGGCAGTCAGGAACGGGGTACTTAGGGGTTAAGTATGACCTGGTGGGCCTCCGACATCGCGGCGCCGGGCGCCATGTCATCTGGTGGTCGGTCGTCATTCCGGACACTCTCCGTGGAGTCGGACATCCCCACGGCTTGTGGTGTCGCCATGGCCGCTGACGACCCAGATGTCCTTGAGGGTGTCGGTGTTGGCGGACATGGTAGTCCGTGCGTGCCTGATGCTGGTAATTGCCATCCCGTATCAGCCGGGACTACTTCGGTCGGTTGCCTATAATTGGGGTTACCTTGGGGCGCCGTGGCACCTGGTGTAGGCACCTCCAGCACAGCTCTTAGGTCGTCATGGTGGAATTTGACTTGCCTTCGCGCACCCTTCTGGATGATGTAGTCGGTCTTCCCTACTCTTTGTACCACTGTGTGGGGTCCACACCCTGCACATAAATTAGTGCTGGCAGCCGACTACTGGTGTTCTCGCACGTAGACAAGTTGTGCAACTTGCAGCTCTTTTGGGGGCTCTGTGGTTTCTGGCAGCCACTGTTGGACGTACCGTTCCTGTCGTTCCATGTTTCGCAGACACATACAAATTCCCGCACTTGTCGGGTGAGCCCTGGCCAGAAATAGTGGGCCAGTATGTTTATCTTGGTTTGCGCGGATCCTGTGTGTCTCGTCAGGCGGCTGGCATGCGAGTGTTCCACGACGAATGTTCGTCCCTAATCCGGGACGTACGTTCGCCAGTTTCCCTCTTCCCCTGTGGGACGGGTCACCAGGCGGTTATCGATTGCGCACCAGTTGGCCGGCTGTTATCTGGCACACTGCGCCCGGCACTCCACGACATCTGCGGACAGCTCTTGTGCGGCAAGTACTCGTTCGTATACCGCATCACTTGTTAGGTATTGGGTGGCATTAGTCGTGCCTACGGTGAGGTACTGTAGCCGGACAACCAGTGGACTGACGGGCGGGAATAGGACTTTCCACTCGTCTTCATCACATGCTATTTCGGTTGTACAGGGCGCACGGGAAAGGGGGTCGGCTAGTTAGTTTTCTTTACCTGGAATGTGTTCCACCACAAAATCATAGGCATGTAATAACATGGACCACCGCATGAGTTTGCTGCGGACAGTACTCATGTTATGCAGCCTCATTAAACAAGGTTTGTCACTCCTCAATGTGAATCGTTGGTCCTCTAGGTGTTGACGGTAGTGTTTTAGTGCCCATACAATATCCAAGTATTCCCTCTCATTCACCTTGTAGTTGTGTTCACATGGGGCACACTTCGCACTACGGTAGTCTATGACTCTGCATTCCCCATTATCATCGTATTGAAATAGAATGGCGCCAAGCCCCTCTTGACTGGCATCTTTTTACAGATGTAAATGCCTCTGGGGGTCTAAACAGGACTGTTTGTCGCACTGTACGAATCTGTGTTTGATTTCTTCGAACGCGTTTTGGGCGTCATCGTTCCATTGGTTATTGCTCAGTTTAACGAATAAGGCCTTGGGCTGTGAGAGAAACCAACTCTTCATAGCGTCATTGATCTCAGCATCTGAGGCAAACCTCTGTCCTTTCATATGATTTTTGAGGGAGTCAAACACATGAAATTCACAGAGTGGCGTGTCCGGGCTGTAGGGCAGATGCCCCAGTACTTATCAGCGAAATTCGGAGAGGAGAGTTCTTGTTTGCTGGGACAAATGTGAGTGAGCATTATCGTGCGACAACACAACTCCTGTGTTCAATATCCCAGCACATTAGTCTTCATGGCATGATACAGACATTGCAATGTCCCACAGTACTCCTAACTGTAGATGGTGGCTCTGTGTTCAAGGGACTCGATCAGCAGTGGTCCTTGACCATTAAAGAAGATGGTTGACATAAACTTCTCTAGTCCAGCTGTGAATTTCTTTGGCACTAGTTCCATCGCCCATAACTAGCCTCGTCAAGCAGGCGATACTGCAGCAAACACTGATGTAAGATGTCAATTTGCAGACCCTTTTATTCCTCCAGTAACATCATCGGCCCCCATTGCGCGCAAACTTTCATGTACCCCAGCCTGCAATGCATAAATGTACAAATGTTTTAATGATGACACAGAATTGGCATGCTGTATGTCATATGGTGAGTCGACGATCACCTTTCACAAGTCATTCCACCTGTGTAATGACATCGGGAGTGGTGACAATGGTTGATTGTCCAGGTCGTTGATCATCTGCCAAGGTTTCGCGCCCTTCGCAGAACCACACTGTCCATTTGTGCAGTTTTCCGCGACAGACAGCATTCCACATACACTGCAATAATCGTGTGATAAATGTCTATGGACATGGTGTCTTCACCAATTAGCAACCATATAACAGAGCATTGTACTTCCACAGATGATGTTTAGAGTTGAAACAACATTATCCTTCACTTCACGCGTGACTTAGACCGAACTGGACGGCCCGCCTTCTTGTACTGAATCGTAATGCAGATTCCTCTGTGCGAATGCATAACATCATACTGATGTAATGAGCATGTAATATCGATAAAATTGCATGGTATCAAACGCCACACTAGGTATTTGCATACTGTGCAGGGTATTGTTTTCTTCAGCCCTCGTCACTTTTCATTTTACCAAACCTGGTATTTGTTGATAATTGACCATATTCTAAATTTTAATCGTGTTGTAGCTCAAATTCTCAGCTGTTGGAGAACATTTGTTGCCAAATAGTATATTGAGCTACTCCCGAACCCACATTGTAGTGGGTAGTGGTGTCGCTCATCACCCAGGTAAATCGTGCTCGATCTCTGGCACCAAACGTTGAGATTGTTTTATTGGTTGGTGGCTTACTTTGCCTCCATACCGCAGAAGGCAGTGGCAAGCCACAATAGAATAGTTTTCCAAGTTGCCCTGTGACCCTATTTCTTACCTTTTTTGCTATCTTTAAATGAAGACTTTTACCTCGTAATTATCTTTACGAAGCATAATGGTGTCCATTAACTAAAAATGTCACCATGATAGTCTTTCGAAAGCCTGGTCTCTATATAGACTGGTCAACAAGGTGTCATTATGAATGGTGGTGGATAGAAAATGGCTGCGTATTGAGGTTAATTCTAGCAAATTATACCAAGAGAGAAAAATGAATTAAAATTCTCTGAAGATGACACATTATATTCCTTACAAACATGCGGTGTCTGAAAAACATTTAAAAGTGTACTTTAATTGTTGATAGAGATACACCTAATGCAACCATGGTACAAACGACGTACTCATCCACACATTAGTGTTGCTATCTTGTGTTGCTCAAAATGTACTAGTACCATTTCAAAACTTATATAATAGAGAAAAGTGAAATTATTAAAATAATATAATCCGGAAATGTATTAAGAAACCAATACCATTCATAATTGAAATTTCCCTATATTAATGTAATTTTTAACAAAAAATGCTCTGCGGCATATGAAAAAAAATATTATTCAGCCGCAGATTGTTGATTTGAGAACAGAGCGTGCGCAGCTGTCAACCCTATACAACATCACAAAGAGAGCCATAAAGACATGCCTTATTGCAGAATACCGCATAAAGGCAATACGAGTAACAGATGTTTCGCCTGGCTTTATCATCAAGATGTTTGCTGTGGTTAGCTTTATGTAAGTGAAAGATGAAGAATAGGGACTCTGACAGCACCATGGTCTGACATTCTGGGTCTTCCAACAGCTTTCCAGCTGTCCAATCGTCATGTTATAAATAAGTAGAACAAATTCAGGGCTTATTTATACTTATGTGAAAAGGGGATGGTATGAAAGTGAATGTTTTGAGGGAAGGCCTGGTGTAGTTAGAAAGTAATTAAATGTTTTCTAGGAACTCGAAAGAATTAGTCCCTTTTTTAAGGAGGTGGGAAGAGAACATGATAGAATTGTGTAGAGAGCTCGAGTTGTAGTTTCAAAATAAGTGTCCCTGAGCAACTTAAATAAGATAGAAACTAGTAATTCAACATGGCATGTGAGGCTGAGCCTTTACCTCTTTATTGGCTTTGCTTGCTCAGTCCACTGTTTGTTTACAAGTATAATTATGTTCTCCGAACTAGTTATAACCTTTATTTCCTTGTAAATTATGTATTAATTTGTACAAATGTTGCTCAATTCATTGTGGAATAGTGTGACGGAGGCACAAGAAACTTAGTCTTATTCCATCAACAACATGCAAACAAGCGCCAGGAGGCTCAGAACGGATATTTTACTTGAGTGCTGTTTGTGAACATGTCCATACCAAAATTCGAATTTTGTTTTTTTCTTCTGAGCTAACATCTTTTTAACTGTCTCAAAAATTAATGTTTGTAAACTATATAAAAGCATGCTACTTTACAAGAAAAAATTTATAGAAAACATTTTACATTTGAACACGAGACCAACATAGAAAAACTCACATAAGGCCTGCCTTGAATTTACATTAACTTACCCCTTCGAAAAAACTAAAAAATTATGCAAATGAAAATATTAATATTAAAAATTTGGCATCAAAAATACCCGATATTATCGCCCGCATCTTCCTCTCCTTCTCAGCAAGTCCATTATGCTGGGTGAGTAGTTAAGGTATGCTAACCCTGCGTGAGCAGAATTCTTAGGAAAACTAAATATTGGAATATATACAGTATACGACTTAGGACGTACAGTGATTTCGGAGGATGGTAGACTCTCACGGAAGTGAAGTGCAGAAATGTGTTATGCAATGATAAATTGGAAATTACTTGTCATTAAGCAACTAAAATAAGTATGCAGGCAAATGATAACATAGGACGTATCCACAGAAAACTGTGTTATGGAGAGTACAACCCTTCATATATTAAGTAGGGGTTGGCACCCTCCTATTTTTAGAGCTTTGTAATCCCCTGTAATCCTCAGAGGAATGTACAGAATCTTCTTGAATGGTGCTCTCCTTACTGAGGCCACATTTCGACAGTCAGCCCCCACTGTACTGGTGCAGCTACTCCTACCAGTTGTCCAGAGTTTAAGGAGCTCGATTACGAGCGAACAGAGGAGTATGATGTGTCGTCTATGAACACTATATTTCTGCTATTGTTAGTTCGTCACATTGTATGCATTGGTCATTGGTATGCTATCGGTCTCCTAGTGACAGGAGTGAGGAAACACTCCGCATCATCTTCCAGGCAAATTGGTCATTCTGTGCTGATGTGCTGAATGAATACATAACTGTATTTCCTTACTTAAATACTGGTGTACCCTTAGTGGCTACCAGCAATGAGGTGGTGTATGACTCACTGGCTTTGGAGTCATGAAAAAAACCGAGAGAAATTGTAAGCATCCTGATGTCGGTCAGGCTTGCATTGGAGCAATGACAGGCGGAATGGCCTGTTCTTGTTCTCTTTCTGGCTGGCAGCCAGAGTTCTCTGTCCATGTGTGCATAGTGTCCGGATGCCAGCAGACATCGGTTCGTTGGGGTCTCAGAATAGTCAAGATACTAGGTCATGTATCAGCCCACATGTCGACTCAGTATAATACGTTGTTGCGTCCTCAGTGGGACTTCAGGTATTCATTGAGGCAGCAAGCCCCTCGTAGGTTGGCTGTCTCACCTACAGTCTTGTGTGATGAAACCTCTGTTCCTCACTTTGCAGTGGCAGACCTAACAGCAGCCATGTCTGGATAGGGTGTAGATATCTCTGAAGGCAAGTTCTCATATGTCTGAAATAGGATGTGTTTCCATCCTCTACGTGAGCTACTAATGTCATTCAATGCAAACAAGTTTCGCCTGCCAATGCTGCAGTTAGGCATCTCTTCATTGCCAGGCATCTTCCCCTCTTGTTCATGAGTCACTGACATTTGGATTGCTTCTAGGAGGTGGAGGCACCTTTGTCTGCAGGCGCTCGTGAGGCACAAAGCAACCAAGGAGACTGCAGGCACTTCCTTCCCAGAGCCATTTCAGCTCTGGAATGATGGGCACCTGTGAAATACCTTTCTGGATTAGTGAACCTTCCTCCTTCTGTGGTTCTCTGGAGGACGACCTTCTGGCTCACAGCTGTTAGCAACACTGGCAGACCCATCTGGTTAAGAGGCGGCGACAAGCTTTTCCTGCGGACAGCGACGGTCGTTCTCCAGTTCGAGCTTTCTCCAGATTATTTTATACTGTTAAATTGCAGGCATCAGGATTCTCATGAGGGGTTATTGGCATTTGTGCTACAGGGCAGTTAGTACTTGGGCAATTACTGTATCTTATAGTTGAGTCTCAATGTTATATGGTGGCTTGGAGAGGTTGTGGATGCAAGTTCGTGGCAGTGTGGTTTGTTGACTTCTCAATGTAATGAATAATATTTTTAATACAATCCGTAATCGCATGACGTGCCAAAAGTATTGCAATGACACACAGTCAAGCTTAGAGTGTTACATGTTGTATGGAATGTAAGTAGTATTGAAATGTATGTTCCAGGCAATGATCAAGGAGGCGCAGTCGCAACTGCATCTAACCACCACCATTTTGGATTATGCCACCACCATTTTGGATTATGTTACCATTGCGATCTTGGATGGCATCACTTCTGCCACATTGTTTCTAGCTAGCGATGTGATCAATATGGTGGTGATGTTATCCAAGATGGTGGCAGTTGGCTATGGTTGCGAATCCTTGCTCTTGGCTTAGAAAATACAACTCCATACTATTAACATGGCAAGTATGGTGCAGACTTGTTGTAGAAACACCTTGGTGGCAGTACTCACAGTACAGTGTGGCTCCAGGTGCAGGCATTCAGCAGTAACAAGAAATTGGTGAGGCTGAGAAGGGGTCTGGAGGCTATGCTGGACTCCAGGAGCGATGCTTACAGTCAAGTGCACACCATAGACTATGGCACGCACCTGCCGCTGTTTAAAGTCAGAGACGAGGGCTACAGCCAGTTGACTTCGCTGCTGCTATGTTCTGTGTTGGATGTGGACAAAGACGACATTCTGGACTACACCATGCTGTACGGAGCAGCGGAGAGTGGCCGTATGCAGCTGGTGAAGCTACTGATGGAGGATGTAGCACACCCAGATGCGAGGAGTGAGCTGGGGTGGACACCCCTCATCACAGCAGTGTACAGTGGCCACATGGAGGTGGTGCAGTGGCTGGTGCAGGAAGGTGCCAACACCTCTGTCACGAGCCACGATGGCTGCTCTGCCCTCGACTTCGCAAGGTCACAGGATCACGAGACAGTGGTGCAGTACCTCGAGCCTCTGACGCACTATCCTAACATGCTCTAACCTCGCTCCCTTCCCAGCCCTGTGCGTTAATAAAGCTCTCCACATAGACCTATATTTGTCCTTATTCGCGTAATATGCAGCATCTTCATTGATTTGGCATGGGTCCCACTGGCGCATCACACAGGAGCACACACTTAGAAAAATATATTGCTGTAAGAACCCTATTTATGTACCCACAGCCCATCTAAACTGTTAATTTAGGGACAGCAGTCAGATTGTCTTTTTAAATAATCTAAATATTGTTAAAGTTGGCGGTAACAGTAACAGAGCTGTATGCTGTGGTCCAGTTTGTGGTTGTCCCTGAAGTTATGAATAATGTTACTACAGCAGATATCACTCTTCCTACTACAGCGCATGTAGTCCCGTCTACAGAACAACTTCAGCAATATTTGGATTGTTCTCACAACAAAAATAATTGTAATAAACAAACAGAAAAATCTGTCGTTGGTACAGCAGTTTGGTTGCTGTTCCTTAAACCAGATTATAGAACTGTTCTGTTGTTACTTCTTTGCTGTTTTTTTTAGCGAAGTGTTGTGTTTGTGTAAAAGATGTTGACACGTTGTAAACCATACAACTTTTTTTGACTCATGGAAAACATATTTAATGATTTTGAACACTCACTGATGATACCAGCATTGATATATTTTAGAAACCCCATATTGTAAAACGATACTATGAAGAAAACAAAATTGTGTACTGGAATGGTTTAGTGCTTACTTCTGTATATTTTCCAACTGTGACATCAGGAGTAGTGAGTGAATCTGTCTAAAGCGATGTGGGATCCGGAGCTAAGCGTCTAAATGGAAAATTCATAGGAGTGATGTGTTTTGAATAGGTCATAGGAACAGCACAAGCATTATCATTATACTTGGGTGAAGCCATAACAAATGGCTGCCACATGTCCTTGATCTGTAATTCTTGTTGAAGAACATAGTATAATATTTTCCTCATTCCACTTGGTTGGGAACACATAAAAATTGTAACTGGCCATGGCTTAGAACATGACTATAAGCACTGATATACGAAAAAAATTAGAGGTGTAAAATTACAATTATTCGGAGGAAAAACAGCTTACAATTTACATGTATGTCACGATTAAACAAAAAATTATCGATAATATATTTGAAATTTACCCAAAACAACAATTAAGAAAATGAAATGTTTAACCTTTAATATTTATAGTTTTTAAAGTTGCCTTTGAAAAATTAACAATTTATAATGACATTTATTAAATTATGTTTTCATTACACACAATATAGCATATAATAATGAATTAAAATTCGTCCGTAATAATTCTATCGAAAATGTAAGTAAAATCACTTTTATATCATCATAAAATAAAAAATATATATAACTGGCACACGAAAACTGTGTTTGTAGTGAAATAACATCCAATTAAAATAAGAATTAATTTTAAAAAATTGGTTTCATTTTATTCTTATGCTTGTCATATCTGTTTTATCAATTCTTTCAATTATTCAAAATTATCAGGAAAATGTATTTTTTCTTAAATTTCGGGTAGATAAACTTCTTAAATATTTTAATATATTCCTGAGGTTATCAATAAAATTTTAATATTCAACAATGTCAGTTCTTAATAAATATTTTAATTACATGAGTAAAAATATATACACATCTCAAAGAAAGTATTGTACCAACGAGATTTCAGAGTTACTTGATTTCTCATAGCCCAATAGAAAGTATGGGATTAAAATACACACAGTATAGAATACCATGCCAGACTTAACAAATGTGTTTTTGCAATGCGCCGACTATCCCAGCGAACTTCCTTCATATGCAACAAATAATTTGTGGTGCAAAAATNAAAAATATATATAACTGGCACACGAAAACTGTGTTTGTAGTGAAATAACATCCAATTAAAATAAGAATTAATTTTTAAAAATTGGTTTCATTTTATTCTTATGCTTGTCATATCTGTTTTATCAATTCTTTCAATTATTCAAAATTATCAGGAAAATGTATTTTTTCTTTAATTTCGGGTAGATAAACTTCTTAAATATTTTAATATATTCCTGAGGTTATCAATAAAATTTTAATATTCAACAATNTCTATATTGAAATTTCCGAAAAAAGGGGATAACTTAATATTAACTCCAACAAAATTTGCTCAAAAAGTGGTTTAAGGAGCTCATATAATTTTATTCATATTTTGTCTTTATTATGAAACACTGAAAACACATTGTAAAAAATTAAAAAGCTTCAACCAACAATATTCATCAAATCTTGCTTCGATTCATTCCTAGACATCATTCTTCTACTTGCTTCCTGGCCTCTAATGAATCCTTCTCGTTTCTCATGAGTATACACTTTGCCAGTAGCCTCTGTTACTTGTTTTGCACACCTCTCTATGGACTGTCCATGACATGGCCACTTTGGAACTGGCTGTTCAACAAACTTTCTTATTTCTGATATTTTGAGTTTACAAGTAAGTGGAGGTTCATATACTTTTTCTGACCAGTCTATCAGTTCCAAAAGGGAAGTTGCATTTGGATTTACTGCAGGTGTTTTCCTAGGCCGAACAGATAGGTCTCCCGGTGTATCATCCACTTCATTCCTTAATTCAATTTTCTCCTGGACCCCTGCTTTCTTTTCTTCTTGGTCTTCCGAGCATAAAAGTGTCTGAAGCACCATTTCACTAAATGGGAACCACGATCAAAGTTGGATTGTTGGCAAAACAATATCTGCTACTGCCTTCTTCTGAGATTTTAGGAGTTTCAATTGATAAAGAATGTGGCGAAATCCTTCCACCCAAGAGAATTTCAATTTAATTGTAAACCAGCAGGGATAGTAAACGCCAACAATGTATTCCACAAGCAGTTGTAACGTCTTCAAGTTGTTGCCTTTAAGGCCATGTTTTGAAACCCATATGCGACAAATCCTATTTGCAGTTGTCAACCACCAAGAGTGGCTTACAAGACCAATTTCTAGTAATGCCAGATCAATTGGAAGTACACCTGTCCTTATGGCCTGAGTTATCCTGTAACCATAAGCCTGATCTGTAGAGAGATCTTTGACAACAGTGTCACTCAATGGAGCCAAATGCTCTGGAAAGGATATTCTGACAAATGAGGGATTGTTTTCAAGTTCTGTTGCAGCATCAAGCATGTTGCCAATCTTACCACTCCACTTGTTAGACAAAGTTTTTCCATCCAACTCGGTGATCAAGTGCCGCAAAGGTAGCTCATTAGTATGAAGAGCACAAACCAACCAGATGAGTTTACGATTCAACTTTGCCTCAACCCAATGCAGGACCCCTCCTTCCCAACCAGTGTTAACATTCGTTGAGTCACCACCAATAGCCTGCAAACTTTTATCAATGCTGTTTTTCTTTTAAAAAAATCCGCAAGATGGTTATCAATAACATCAGCAGGTTTCCTTTTCGTTAAGTCTTTCCCTGGAGTAAAATGGCAAAGATACCTTCCACCTGACTCACTGCAAACAGTGTAATGCTCTTCTTACACAATAGTTGGAAACTGATGACTTGAGTTATCTGCCTGTAACATAACTTTAATGAAATCTTGGCGTCCATCAAAGAAGATACATTCAATATTGCCTGTCCTGCATCGAGCATGAAATTCTTCATCAAGTGCTTTCATGACTTTTTCTTGTGCCCTTTTACTTTATTGTGATCAACCACAAGTCTTCTGTCTCCTTCAATAATTAATCCAGCATCCAAATTGCAGCTATTGTAATTGCAGCTATTGTAATCGCAGCTGTTGTAATGGCAGCTGTAGCACTAGACCGACACCATACCTAATACTTTGCAATGCAACATTGCGCAATTGTAATGTATTATATTGACTTGTACTTGAAGTAGAAGGTAGATCAGAATCATCACATGGAATCTGCAAAGGATCTTCAGATTCTTCATCTGTAACATCAGTTGGGTCTTCATCTTCGTCGGAGAATAAAACTTCATCTGGTTGTAAGGTTAATTCTTCCTTCCTTTTCAGCTTATATTAATGAATTCTTCTTAATTCATCTTCTTGCCTCTTCTGCTTTTTAATTTGTCTTCTGTGCTCAGGTAGATCTGCTAATCCAATTTGATGCTGTACAACAGATCCAACCTTCTCTCTTTGACTATTAATAAACACTAGTTCTTTGACAGGGATCTTGATATCCTTAGAACAAGAGCAGGAGATGTGCACTTCATGTTTACAGTTGGCACCACCTGGACATGGACCCTCAAATTCTGGACATAGCTCAATCTCACACTTGCAATTGAGGATGTCAAAGAGCTTGTCTAACGTTGCTATGAAAGCCTCTTTCACTTCCAGTTTTCCTCTGCCAAGTGATATGTTTTTGGCCTTTTCCCAAATTTCTTCTATCTTCTTCAGGACTGTGACTCTTGAATTTAAAATTGGCACCACAAAACAACTGTTTGCTCGCTCCCAATGTTCAAGCACTTTTGGATAAATATCCTTTGCAAGAGTGGCTGGTGGGTAATTTGTGATATTCTGTACACTCTGTTCTCTTAGCAGAAGCCCATATCTTAGAACATCACGCAGAGTTGGGAGTTTGGAAGGCAGCATTTTTCGACCAGTTCCAATGAAGTTACTTATGTGAGTGGAAGTTGCCAATCTTGTCTTCCTTTTACTAGCCATGGTTACAAATGTTCAGATTTTGAAATTGGAAAAAACTATCCGTGCCTGGAGGGGGAAAAAAAAAAAATTATTTTTACAGATGTCATAGTATAATGTAAGTATATTCTTAACCTTAAAGCAGAAGTACAAACAGAAATAATGATAAGAAGGCACTTCTTGAGAGAAGAAAGTTTGTTGCGAATTTTACATGAAACGTGAAAATATCACGAAATTGAAGTACCTATTTACCAAGCAAACCCATGTAATTGAGAGTTCATGTAAATATATTTGTGAATTGCTAAACAAAATACAACTTTTTGACCCCCCTCATTTTTTGAAAAAGGAAGTCAAAAAATTTGACACGCCCTAATATACAATATATATCTCATATATATATATATGTGTGTGTGTACTCAAACAAAACATCAATCGTTGCAGAACACTACGTGCGCGTTGATTCGTTGTCATCAGTACAGTGAGCGGTGAACGGATGGTGTTATGTCAGCAAAGTGTTGAGAAGCAGTCACTTTTCAATGAATGTACATCCGTTTATTGTGTTGAAACTAATTATCGTGATGTTTACCGAATACGTTGGTATGTGACGATTGCGTCTTTAGTAACACACATCTCCCTCTCTTCGAGCCATTGTGATTCATGTGATATGATAATACAGTCACTGCTTAATGTATTAACCAAAAGAAATCAACGCGCACATGCTGTTTTGTAGCGATTTTCACACCGCTGATTGGTGCAGGCTGACAACGGCGTCAAATGTTCTACTAACAGACGAGGTTCCATAACGAGTATGTACATGGCACAGGACTCGGTTACACAAGAGACAACTATTTTCCAGCAGAGGAGATGTTTTGTTATATGGGTAGTATTGTGTGCGGGTTGCATAGATACGGAAAATTGGGTGGGCGAGTCACCCTATATATATATATATATATATATATATATATATATATATAAACTGGAGAGACAAAAAAACTGGTATAGGCATGCGTATGCAAATAACAGAGGTATGGAACCAATCAGAGTAACGCGATGTGGTCGGCAGCGCGTCTGGCAAAGTTGCTAGATCGGTTACTGCTGCTACAATGGCAGGTTATCAAGATTTAGGTGAGTTTAAACGTGGTGTTATAGTCGGCGCACAAGAGATGGGACATAGCATCTCCGAGGTAGCGATAAAATTTGAATTTTCGCGTACGACCATTTCACGAGTGTACCGTGAAAATCGGGAATCCGGTAAAACATCAAATCTTCGACATCGCTGCGGCCGGGAAAAGATCGTGAACGAACGGGACAAACGACGACTGGCAATAATCATTAAATGTGACAGACGTGCAACCCTTTCTCTAATTGGCGCAGATTTCAATGCTGGGGCATCAACAAGTGCTAGTGTGCGAATTATTCAACGGACCGTCATGGATATGGGCTTAAGGAGCCGAAGGCCCACTCGTGTACCGTTGTTGACTGCACGACACAAAGCTTTACGCCTCGCCTGGGCCCTCCAACACCCCCATTGGACTGTTTATGACTGTAAACACGTTGCCTGGTCTGACAAGTCTCGTTTCCAATTGTATTGGGCGGATGGACGTGTACGGGTATGGAGACATCCTCATGAATCCATGGACCCTACATGTCAACAGGGGACTGTTCAAGCTGGTGGAGGCTCTGTCATGGTATGAGGCGTGTGCAGTTGGCGTGAAATGGGACCCCTGATACCACTAGATACGACTCTGACAGGTTACAGATACATAAGCATTCTGTCCGATCACCTGCACCCATTCATGTCCATTGTTCATTTCGACGGACGTGGACAATTCCAGCAGGACAATTTGACACCCCACATGTCGAGAGTTGCTACCGAGTGGCTCCAGGAACTCTCTTCTGACTTTAGACACTTCCATTGGCTACCTAAATCATAAGACATGAACATTATTGAGCATATCTGGAATGCCTTGCAACGTGCTGTTCAGAAGAGGATTCATGGTGTGAATTGCCTCCTGCATACCTTCAGACATTAGTCGAGTCCATGCCATGTCGTATTGCGGCACTTCTGCGTGCTCGCGGGGGCCCTACATGATATTAGGCAGGTGTACCAGTTTTTTTGGCTCTTCAGTGTATATGTATATATAGAAGGTGATTGACAGCACCCGCATCACCCCCTTGTTCTCGGAAACAACACGACACCGGGGGTTCGCGAAAAAATTGTTATAACTGTATCCTATATGAAGCATCGATTGGTAGTAATCGCACTCCCCCGAACATCCCGTGGGTAGTGGAATGGGGAAGGGGGGGTGGTGGTCTTTTAAATGGCAAATGGGAATGCGGGTAGTATAAGGTATCGTTGGATAGATCGTTTGAAAGGAAACGACATTTACTAAGACACCTTTTTTCTGACGTGTGTAGTTAACGCACAATAAAATAAATCATATAAGCATATGGTTTGTGATGTGCGTAGTTTACGCACAATGACAATATATCGCAAACGTTTTTTTCTTATTACAATCAAAAGGAAATAAATGAAACCTGTTTTTTCTGACGTGCATACCTAGTAGGTTAAGTACAATCAAAAGGACGTCGGATGTACTGTAAATATCGGTATGGTGTGAGAGAACTATCATGAACTGGGAACTGGGAACACTCATTCGCACACATAACTCTTAAGTGTTCTAAATATCAACCACTCTGTATCAGACACGACTCTGCTCTCCGTCTTACATTTCCGGTGTCTCGGAGGCCTCAGCACTGATGAGAGATCCCCATACTGCTCTGATTCTGTCTTTCATGCAATGTAAAACGAATGACTGTCTGAATGAACGAACTTTCGATTGTCAGTTAACTTGCATGCAAAACCTGCAGTTTCTCTAAATGGTATATGGCTTATCTGCTTGCTGCTTAAGGCTGCCTTATTCTCCGCTTTTGTTCGGAAACAGTCTAATACTAACAGTTAAGTTTATCCAATTATCAATGGTTGTGCATAAACTATGCACGTCGGATACACAATGTGCGCCATTGGGGTATTGCTGGTTGGAGTGTGAGTCTCGCTTTGATACTAGCAGTGACCTGTGTGCCTTACTGCATGGACTCGTCCAGTATGTATTAAACTGTTTCCAAGTAAACATGGAGAATAATGCAGCACTACGCAGCAAGCAGATACGCCATCTACCACTTACAGGAACGGCAGGTTTTCCATGCAAGTCAACTGACAATCGAAAGTTCGTTCATTCAGACAGTCATTCGGTTTACATTGCAACCATTAATCGGGTGTGTTGTTTCAGTGTCAGACATTGCCTGTATGTGGTGTTGCTTTCTGAATGGAATGCCTTTTACAAACGAAGAAGCATTTGTCATACTGATGATACTAGCGAGAATGTCGCTGGAACTGCAGAGCTGCTGCCCGTTTGTACGCAGAGATATGCCCACAGCGCGTCCATCACTCGTGCAATGTCTTCCAGCATCTTGCACATCGCGTGCGCATAACCGGACTAGTGCAACCGACACGCAACAAACGTTGTCGCGTCAGACGACCTGTGAGATACGGGAGGGCTGTTGATGTACTTGCTGCCATGGCAGTTTATCCTCATGATTCTAAATGGAGGATTGCCCGCGACGCAGGGTTGTCTCAAAGTACAGTGTGGAGAATCCTCGCTGATAATCGTTTACATCCGTACCATGTACAGCTACACCAAGAACGTGGGATTAAATACTTTCCTTAGCACATTTATGTCTACAACTGGTACATCAGCAAGGATCGAGCTTTCCATCGCAGCATTTTACATTCAATATTAATGGTGACATTAGCATACATTATGCCCATTACTCGTCTGCAGTCAACCCACTTTGGCTCCATCAAGTAGATAACCAGCATGTGCAGAGCCCTAATATTTGGTGTGGCCTTCTCGGATATCATGTCATATGACCATTTTTTTTAAAGGGAAATTGAATGGTGCAGCTTAGGCAGACTTCCTAGAGAATATTTTGTATCAGCTGATTGACGATGTCCCTCTCGCTCTGCGATTAACACTGTGACTTCAGCAGAATGGCTGTCATGCTCACTTTACATGGAGAGCTCGACTAGTTGCTGACATATTATTCCACAGATGGTGGTGTGGACGAATGGGTCCTGTAGCTTGGCCACCACGTTCTCCAGACTTGTTCCCAAATTACTTCTTTTTGTGGGGGAGAATTAAAGACATCGTCTACTGCGTGCGTTCAACAGTGAGGGAAGACATGATACAGAGAATCAGAAAAGCATGTGGATCTCTCAGCTGTGCTGAGGTCTGCCGAGCAACCGCGAACGTAAGAAGGAGATCTGAGTCATGTCTGATACAGGATGGTCAACATTTCAAACACTTATGAAGAGTGATGTGTGCGAATGAGTGTTCCCAGTTCCGATTTCACAGTGGTTCTCTCGCACCATACCGGTATTTACAGTACACCTGACATCCTTCTGATTGTGCGTAAACTAGGTATACATGTCAGAAAAACAACATGTTTCGTTGATTTACTTTTGATTGTAGTAAGAATAACAATAGCTTTGTAAATTTTCATTGTGCGTAAACTAGGCACATCCAAATCACATTCATACATAAATTATTTTGTTGTGCATAAACTATGCACGTCATAAAACAACTGCATTAGTAAATGTTGTTTCCTTTTAGGCGATCTATCCAACGATACCATATTCGTCGCCTATTCCGATTTGCAATTTCAAAGCTCACCCTCCTTCCCTAGTATCCTTACCACTGGTATGTTCGGGGAAATTGAATTACTACCAATCGAGGATTCATGTAGAGTATAGTTATAACAATTTTTTTTTCGCGAACCCATGGTGTCATGTTGTTTCATGAGAAAGGGGTGATATGATTGCTGTTAATCTCTCGCTCTCTCTCTCTCTTTCTCTCTCTGTATATATATATATACACACACACACGAGGGCTGACTCAGAAGTAATGGCAACCACTGATTATATCCCGAAAATAACCCAACACAGGAACTGTTCTATATACAGTTGAAAGTTTTCTACAAGTACATTTTAAAGGTAACACCACATGGGGTATGGATGCAGGAATGTCCGGCAAACAATAAAGACAAACATTGCAGCTTGAGATCACCGTTTACTTGATTTATTCACGTGCATCCTGTATACACTCATTTGCATGGGTATGTATTGTACATGTACAAGTTGTTTAACATCCTTCAAAGTAGTCTCTGAGGGGGATTTCTATGGTTCGTTTTCAGTGATGAGGCAGACGGGAAATACCATAGGCTGGATGAAATCCGTCCATGTGCGCTACCTCCCATCAAAATTCTGTGACTGTATATTTTTTGTTGGCAAAGCGTTTACCACACAATGGCCTCTTCACTTTGGGAATGAGATCGTATCACACGGGCTACGATCGGGAGAATAGTGATGGTGTGGCAACACCTCCCATCCCCAATGCCGTAAACAATGTGTAACGCTACCTGCTGTATGAGGTCTAGAGTTGTCGTGTAAGACTATAGCATTGCGCAGCAGTTCAGGACGTTTCTGTCTAACTGCGCGACGAAAATGGCACCGCAGAAATGCATTTACAGTACAGCCCTCACGAACTGGATGACGCACTAAAACACCTCGACTGTCATATACCAAAATGATCATCAACTTTGTAAGTGAGGTGTTTTGTCGTACCTTGTGTCTCTGTGATGATCCAGGATGACGCCATTCATTGGACTGTCATCTCAATTCGGGTTCGTATGCTCGTGTCCATTTTTCATCAATTGAAATTATGCGGTTCAGCATGTCATTACCTTCACGGTAAAAGCATTCCAGGTTGATACGACATGTCTCATATCGGGTCAACTTCACTCCATCAGTTAAGTGATGTGGCACCCATTTGGCACAAATCTTCCTTATATTTAAGTCCTACCGTAGAACTCGGCGCACTGATGACAAAGGAATACCTGATGCTGGGCTAATTCCCTAACAGTACAGCGAGTGTCTTCCATTATGCACTGATCGACCACAGCCATTCGTACATCGTGGTCAGCTGACACAGCACGTCCACTGCGAGGTAGGTCGGCTGTTGACTCTCTTCCCTGTTTGAAGGCCTCTACCTACCGTGCCACTTTTCGCTAGGGTGTAGCATGATTACCGAATGCTTCCCGTAGCTCTGCATGACATTTTCGTGCGTTGTGGCCACGGCGTACGGCTATTTTTATGTACGCACGCTGTTCGACTTTGGTTACGTCAAATTCTCACCGCTGTCATCCGACAACTGATATAGGGGACGTGCTCATGGCTGGCCTGATGCACTCATATCCCATCTGATGGCAACAGCAGTTCAACCTGTGGTAGCACATATTGATGAGCCATGTACAACCTCGTAGACTACTTTAAAGGATGTTAAACAGTGTGTATAGGTAAGATATGAACCCGTTCAAATGAGTGTATACAGATTGTACGAGAATAAATCAATAAAATGTGATTTCAAGCAGCCATGTTTGTATTTGTACATTGCCGGATATTCCTACAACCATGCCCCATGTGGTGTCACCTTTAAAACGTACATGTCGTACACTTTCAACTGTATATAGTACATTTCATGTGTTGGATCATTTCCTGGGGATACACAGTAGTTGCCATGACTTCTGAATCGGCCCTCGTGTATTTATATTTTTTTCTGGGTAATTAAAAAGTCACCATACATAGGGATAAACAAAAATATACCATTCATAGCACACAAGGAAAGTATGTTATAATGTCATTACAAAACATGATCAATATGCCCCCTTTTTTCGAATGCACATGTCAGTGCGTTTTATCCATTCAACTTGCATGTAATGCAATATGTGGACAGGCATCTGAGCACAAGTATCACAAATGCGGCATTGTGTCATGCAACCTGAAACACAGTAACAATCGATGTATTATTTGAACGGTGACTTTGGTGCCACAACAAATGTTTGGAACATTCCTATGTATGGTGAGTTTTTAATCACTTTCTGTGTGTGTATGTATATATATATATATATATATATATATATATATACACATAGGGACAAACTTCGGCAGGCAATCCCCTACGATAATACATATAAGACGAAAATGTATGTACAACTTATCCCCTAAAGTGATTATTAAAGGGAGCTATGCGCCCCAAATTAGTTGAGTATATCAGAAAACAATTGTGATTAAGCATACATCGGTAAATGGTGTTTCGTATAAAGGATATCTTACACCTTTAAAAACGCGGTGGGAAACATCATCCCCCTTCCTTTTGGAAATGGCTGTTGGCACCTTATGTTTGTATCAAACTTTCTAACACTACTTTCTAAGCAATTTTTTAAGACAGTTTGTGAATCAGCACTTCAAAATTAGCAGAAAAATACATTTTTGTCGAAACACTCTCAGGTGAACCGCTAGTGAGATAATTCATGTTGAACATTCAAAAGAGAACATGTGTTGCATATCAGGTAGGCAAACCACAATTCAGAGTAAGGCAATTTAAATGAGGAGTTTTGAGTTGCGCACAGCTCCCTTATTAATCTCTTGAGGAGAAAATTGGTACTTACATTTTAATCCTATATTTTCGTTAGGAGTACACACCCTGTGTTTGCCCCCATGTTTTAGAAACATGTTGTATGGTTATGCATATTCGGCAATGAAGGGTGCGGTTGATGTGCTGGTTTCACAGAATTTATGTTCAATTGCAGCCAAGATGCAAATTTTAATACTTATTAGAATATGTATTTCTTGAACAAAGTTACATTTTTTCAAATGATTACTTGCCATCGTAATGTGGCAATATTAAATATGTAGGACTATCTACCGAGCACGGCGGGAAAACACACTGCGGTAATGTCATCAGAAGTTGTCTGCTCCATTTAACTGTATCATGTATCAGCACTCTCTTAAGAAATACAAAAGTGAATAAACAAATGCTGTTAATTATGAAGAAGAAAGAGAAAACTGTCCTTCACAGGTCGTGTTCAAAATGAAGACCACGAGCTACAATATACGCTTCCAGTCGGTCATGTAAAGATTACTGCACATGTTGTAGCGCTTCAGCAGGCATTTCAGAACAGGCAGCTGTAATACAATGTTTCATATATTATGGTGTAGTCGGTATGTCTTTAAGCGTTCCCTGCAGAAAAAAATCTGAGATGGTCAGGTATGCTTAACAGGCAGGCCAACGTACAGGTCCTCTTCGTCCTGCCCAATGAATTTGAAACAATCTGTGCAGACAAGCTGTAGTAGGTTACGTCTTGCACTATGCGCTGGACAACCAACACGCTGATACCACAGGATCCTCCTAGTCTGCAGTGGAAGGTCTTCTAACATCTTTGGAAGTTCGTCTGTTAGGAGGTTGACATGCATTAGGGAATACAATGTTCCTTCTAGGAAGAAAGGGCCTATGAGCTGATGGTTCACTATTCCACGACATACATTTACACCCCATGGATGCTGACGTTCCCCTTGACGAAGCCAATGGGGATTATTTACTGACCAACAGTGCATGTTTCTGAGGTTGACTTGGCCGTGATTTTTAAATGTTGCTTCATCACTCAATAATATAGATGACAAATCTGGTGTATCATGTCTTAATGCCCGTCTACAAAAATTAACACGATTCTCAAAATTGTTTCCATGTAGCTTGTAATGGAGAGGGACATGATACGGATGGAACTTATGACGGTGCAGAATGCATAGCACACTTGCCTGACTCATGCCCCTCCCTCTTGCGATTGCACGGGAGCTGACTTGCGGATTTACAGCAACAGCAGCTATATCATGAATATCGCCCCCTTCTCCAGTCACTCATTTGTTTCTGTTATGTTTTCGAGATTTTACACTTCCAGTTTCCCGTAATTGGTTAAAGAGATTCGCAAATAATTATCAAGATGGTTGATGTATATTGGGTTATCATTCGGCGTACACATTACAAAAACGAAAAGCAATCTTCCTACATTCACCATACACCATGAGCATGTTGGCTTTTTCAGCATTAGAAAATACCATCTTCCGGCACGTCCTACGTCTAGGTAGTATGAACTATCACAAAGTACTGATAAGGAGGTCCCAATGCAATCAGTGAAAAGGAAATAGAATCTAAACACACATACGAATATCGTATCCTAGTAACTAAGAAGTTAAATGTAGCAGACAACTCTCGGTATTTAAAATTGTCATATTACGGTAGCACGTAAACTACATGCACTAAAATTTTGCAAAAAAACACTATTTACAATTTAAGTTCCTCTAGTTTATATTTCCTATACGTGAATAGGCATTGTTTAATTTGATAAAATATAACTATATCAAGAAATACACATTCTAATACTTATAAAAACTTGTGTCTGGGCTACTATAAAAGTCCTTGTCTAGACTTTAATTCTGCAAAACCAGCACATTAATAACACCTTTCAATTCCGAAGTATTTGGGTATAAATGTTAGATGATTCATCCCCCCCCTCTCTCTCTCTCTCTCTCTCTCTCTCTCTCTCTATGTATATATATACATACATAACTTTCAGGATACTCATCCGCCTCATGCATATAAAGATTAACCAAGTCTATAAAATTGCACCAAAAGGACAACGCACCGCATTCGTGGGCACTCATTTCAGTTATATTTTGCATATAACTATTTCTTATTAGGAATTGCCAATACACAGATTTTCTCTCTGTTTTTGTTCGTATTAATTATAAATGAAATATTATAATTATAAAAGTTTGATTTATCCAAAAATAAGGTACTTTTATGTGAACACGAGTATAAAACACTAGTGATACATTAAAATTTTAGGAAAAACAAAGCACATATTACATGGGGTGATTTTTTCAAGAATTAATTCATAAAGTGTGAAGAAACCGGAAATAGACTATAATGATGCAGCACCCTGGGAAAACTTAGTAGTTGTGTGAGGTGTGAAATGGCCATGTGTTTTCGAACAACATGGGACCTGAGTAGCTGTACGGTAAGTAGAAACGTGGGCAGGCAGTTGGCCAGGAATGTCTTGTGGAGTGTGGAGTATTTTCGCGATAGGTCGGGATTGGTTAATAGTTTTTCAGATGATCACCACCCCAAGTGGCAGAACATAACAGAAACTGTTGTTTCTTAACTCCTCTTTATGACGATTGATTTTAGAGTCTGGACTGAGGAAGAAAACTCTTGTTGAATAATTATTTTTGATAGTTTTTTAGAATGTCCGAGGACATTTAGAATATTTCCAAATTTCAATAGATTCGAGTCGACCTCCCGTGGCGCAGTCGGTTGGTGCAACGTTGGTCTTTGGACCGGGAGGTTCTGGGTTCGAATCGTAGGTAAGGCAAGGATGTTAGTTTAAGTTAGGTGCTAAGTCGTCCCTGATACACCTTCAGGCGTAACACCGGGAGACCTGCCCAATTCCAAAATTCAATATATTCAATGTCAAGTTCACCGAATGTAGCGATTGTCCAAATTGTATACATTATATTCAGCATTTGTTATCATTGGAATGTATTGTGAACACAACATTTTGTTATGCCATATAACAGTTTACACAGACATTAACAGTGTACAACAAATACAGAGAATGTAGAATTATTAGGTTACAAAAAAATACACACTAATAATTAAAATCTCTGGAAATTATTTTCTATCGATAGAACGCTATTCAACTATTGATTTTGAAACGTATTAAAAAAGTGTATGGTTTAATTTTGTAATACATTTTCCAAAGGATACTTTTTTGGTAATTTATAATTCATTCTTAGACCTAAAATAAAGAGATGGTATGCACTATAATCCTTAGTTTATATTGATTGCTTCTACAGTGTTGGTGTATATTTTCATTTTCAAAATGACATTCAAAGTTCTAGTTTTGCTTCACAAATTTGAGGACCTGTATGGCATATCCTGTGTACATCGTTAACAAGTAGAGGAGTCGAGCGAGACCCACTGAGTTATTTCTATATACAACTTGACATTGGGCCACAATATGCTGGCTGGTGTGATTCCTTGCACGCAAGAGGAGTAGCTATGTAGGACGTGCGTGGATGCAGTCTTATATATTAATATACACTGAGGTGACAAAAGTCATGGGATACCTCCTAATACCGTGTTGGACCTCCTTTTGCCCGGCGAAGTGCAACAACTCGACGTGGCATGGACTCAACAAGTCGTTGTAAGTCCCCGGCAGAAATATTGAGCTATGCTGCCTCTACAGACGTCCATAATTGCGAAAGTGTTGCCGGTGCAGGAGTTTGTGCACGAACTGACTTCTCGATTATGTCCCATAAATGCTCGATGGGATTCATGTCAGGCGATTTTGGTGGCCAAATCATTTGCTGGAATTGTCCAGAATGTTCTTCAAACCAATCGCGAACAGTTGTGACCCGGGGACATGGCGCATTGTCTTCCATAAAAATTCCATCGTTGTTTGGGTACATGAAGTCCATGAATGGCTGCGTGTGGTCTCCAAGTAGCTGAACATAACCCTTTCCAGTCAATGATCGGTTCAGTTGAACCAGAGGACGCAGTCCATTCCATGTAAAAACAGCCCACACCATTATGGAGCCACCACCAGCTTGTACAGTTCCTTGTTGACAACTTGGGTCCACGGATTCGTGGGGTCTGCACCACACTCGAACCCTACCATCAGCTATTACCAACTGAAATCGTGACTCAACTGACCAAGCTACGGTTTTCCAGTCATCTAGAGTCCAATCTATATGTTCAACAGCCCAGGAGAGGCACTGCAGGCGATGTCATGCTGTTAGTAAAGGCACTCGAGTAGGTCTTCTGCTGGCATAGCCCAGTACAGCCGAAGTTCGCCGCACTGTCTGAACGGACACGTCCGTCGTAAGTCCCACATTGATTCCTGCCGTTATTTCACGCAGTGTTGCTTGTCTGTTAACACTGATCATTTTGCGCACATGTCGTTGGTCTCGGTCATTAAGTGCAGGCGGTCGGCCAATGCGTTGTTCATGGTGGGAGGTTATGCCTGAAATTAGGTATTCTCGGCACGCTCTTGACACTGTGGATCTCGGAATTTTGAATTCTCTAACCATTTCCGAAATGGAATGTCCCATGCGTTTACCTCCAACTACCATTCCGCGTTTAAAGTCTGTTAATTCCCGTCGTGCGCTCATAATCACGTCAGAAACCTGTTCACATGAATTACTTGACTACAAATGAAAGCCCAACCAATGCACTGCCCATTTATACATTTTGTACGCGATACTACTGCCATCTGTATATTTGCATATTGCTATCTCATGACTTTTGTCACGTCCGTGAAAAATGCAACACCCCGAAGCAACAATAAGGGTGGAAGGAAATTTATTACACAAATTACTAATAGTATTGCCATCAAACGATTACAGTTTCAAAGTCATTCAAGTAGGCCTGTAGCAAGGATTTGTTTTAGGAGGAAGGGGGGTACAAATTTCTAATTGGGGAAAAAAATTACAAAGGTAAATAAAAATTTTACAGCTATATTTTTGACATTGCTAATTATGTTTAATTTTTTGCATCATGTCTCAACCATTTTGTAACAAATATTAGTTAATTTGAATGTAAATATAAGAGTATGGAAGTATAAAAGCTGAAGACAACATTAAAAATAATATTTAGTAAAATAATTCTTTAAAGGATACAGATATAAATAAAATTATTTAGTTTCATCCTTACAAAATGCCCTGGAGTAGCATTTTATGGGAGTAAAAATTCGATTGACTACAGAAGTGTCTTATATTTGCTAAACATAGCGACTAGTCTAGCTATAGGCCCATCTAGAAAGGGCATGAAAATGGTTCTCCAATATTATTCTTCTGGATAGTTGTGGCAGTGGTTGTCCTGTTTTGTTTGTTTCGTTGTTTGACGAGGAACTTCAATCACACTATCAATGACATCCTCTGGCAGCATATATGCTTTTTTCATTTATTATTTAAAATTCTTGTCGTACGCAACAATCACTGCTGTTAGATACACGCACTTCTTGACGTTTATCTAAAATGTCATCAGCATATTTCACGGCAGATGCCAGATCTTGCAGTGGATTTCAAAGGTAAGTATACAATGGCAAAGTAAACCTGAATACATATTCACGAACCAGCAATGACAGTATGGATATTCCTTTCTCTATGCTAGCTAGAAGGGAGGAAGCAGTGATGGAAATAGCCCTGTTCGTATTTGACGATTCTTGAAGACAACTATTGCAGGAAATAATTCAGCAAATGTGCTGACAGCATCATGGCGTTCTTTTAATCTGGTTTCACATAGGCTCATTAATATTTTTTTCTTTCATTTAGGCAGCAGTTCAGTGATGTTCGTTTTTAACTAGTTGCCTGCTTTATAATTGTTTCTAAAAATACTGTAATATCGTTCACCACACCAAGGCTGTTTATAGTCAATGGCACTGACATAGAATCACTCAGGACCAAGTTCAAATGATGGGTTGCACAGTGAACATATATTGCTTTAGGAAAACCTCTTGAATTTTAGTTTGAACACCGTTTAAATAACCACTCATATTTGCAGCCCCATCGTAGCCCTGACTCACCATTTATCCTTATTAAGTCCAAAATTGTTGACAAGTATTATAAATGGTTTTAAATAAATTTTCAGATAGCATGTCATAGATTGGTAGGAAACACAAAAAATCTTCTCGTAACGTAGGTTTTCTTTCTTTGTAATCATACGCGTTGCATAATGAAAATTGTTCTTGACCTAGAACATTTATAATTTCATATCCCAGGATAGAAGAGCAATATACATTGTAGAATGATGTCAAAAGTTTTTGTTGGATTATCTGCCCACAAATTCCTACAACTTAATTTTGGATTTTGGGACTTGTATAGCACATATTTGGAGCACAGTGAGTAATATGTTGCCTCAACGTATCGTCAGTATCGGCGCGATATCTAAGTAAAGCCTGGAATTTCCCCTATTTTTGTTGCGGTTTTGCAGGGTCAGAGGACTACTAACATTATATCCTCGGAGAGGTAGCTCATTTCCCCGCAGAAAACAACGGTTTCTATAATTTGCTTAAAGGCATTCCTTTTTTCTATACGTTCTTTTTTTTTTTGTCCAAAAATATCGTCACATCGTCCATTTGACTACTTAATTTCAAAAATTATTCGCAGAAATTGTTGAAAAAGTATGGTAATTGGTTTGCGAATGATTTTAAAACTTCTCTATGGCGTCTTTCCGCTTTCGAAATGGTGATACTACCAAGAATCCAATATTTTTATGTGCACCCTTTCATACACAGTCTGATGAAAAAAGTACACAGTACTCACAGAAAGCTCCATCAGTCAGCTTGGAATAAGCGTGCCACTCCCATTTATCTAGCTACAATACTTGTGTTCAAATTTCCGTTTATTTTTTCTTCTTTGTTTTTAATTCACTAAAAGGGAAACTAAATGGTGCGTCTGATATAAATAATTTGCTTGGGACTTTGTATTTAAAGTCCTGTAGGTTAGGCAATAGTGCTTTGTACCAAAAAAAAAAAAGTTTTGGGATATTAAACCAATATCCACGCCAGTCAAACTCACCGCAATTTCACTCTTTGCTGCACTTTGATCACTTGAGATTGCAGAAGTATAAGACTTATCTGCTCCAGACACGACAGTTGGGATATGAGAAGTGGGAACTGACGAGACAGGCTCGGAAGCAACCTCCGATGGCGGTGCTGCAGGCTTGTAACAGTTGTATAGTGTACTTACTTGTCCTGCTCTTGCACACACTTCTCATCATGTTCGCTGTGCCAGCCCGGGTGACGCAAACCCACAAATATGTCACACAACACACATACCAGTACTGTACTTTAGTTTGTAACTCACCCTCCCTAAACCCACTAAACTCCTTGCCCCAACTCCAGTTAAACAAAACAACTCATTTCAAGATTATTCCAGTAGTCCGTTTTCGTACACTGATCACTCGTGCCTAGTACCAATCACAAGAATTTAACTGAAAATTGCATTGTAGTAGTTGGGATTGCCACCCACCCATGTATTAGTAGACTTAAAGACCCTTTAGTCACTGACACTTGCAATAACAAATAAACCCCGTACATATTACATCAAATAAGAAAAATGTTTATCACAATGTATTTAATTTTTAAATATGTGTACTGTGCTACAAATACATTTTATATGTAATACAATTATTATGAGGCCATTTTCCTTATTTTATTATTGCATATTACTCCTATGGCTCTTAATAGTATACAACACATCTAGCATATATATATATATATATATATATATATCGCATCGCAGAGTAATTAAGAAAAACAATATAACTCACTGCGGTATACTACTAAATAAAAATTAAATACTTATGTTAATTTATTTACGTGATTTCAAAATGCATACAAAATAAGCCCAGGAAAATAAAACAAATGGAGAAAAATACCATGCAAACAACAGCGCTACAATAGCACTCTTGTCAACACATTCACATCATTCCCTGCTCCGGAAGAGTTTCTAGAGTATCGCAAACTTCATATAGTCGCAACCCAGCTCGCTCCCCTACATTACAACAGAGCTCGGTCAAGTGCTGCACTCTAGGAATCGGCAGTCGCGCTCGGCCAGAGAGGAAAGATCACAGCGGAGCTGCTCTGCCAGTGACGGCATAGTAGCGTCACTTTTTCTGCGCACTTCTACGATGGATGTTACCACATGAACATGGCTACGTCAGTAAACTACAATCACATAAACAAAGAGTTTCCGTTCCTTAAATGAAGAGACACTGGAAAGAGCAATTAGCAACTCACAGCCAGGATATTCCAAGCTCGCACAGGCTGGCTAGGTTCGGGTGGATTGGTGGAGGGGAGGGGTTCCCATGGACCCCACCAGACTGCGACCCTGCATTCAAGAATATTACCTTGCAAAACTGTCAGTGTGTTGCAAAGACTCCACGAGCTGCAGTGAGAGATGCCACGCGCCACGACGCATCTTACAAGCCTTGTGTGTGTTCCTGGGGAACGGCCAGCCAGACTGCTTATACCCGAGTACACAGACCTTATACACTGGCTCCCTGATCAGAATGACGAGCTAGTTGCCGAGTTACCATATCACAGACATGTTCAATACGTGGCATGTGGGGCGAACATCCGGGCCAGGGAAGAAGCGGTACCGGTCTTGCTTCGAAGACGCCTGGACATTTCTGGAAACATGCGGTCGGGCGTTGTCTTGTTATAATGTGGGCTGAAAGAAGGGTGCGAGTTCAACATCCACAACAAATTCCTTGGTGTAGCGGCTGATGTTGATTCTCCACAAAGTATAGCAGCAGAGATTGCCTGTTATACCCAGTTACTTCTCAAGCCATCACGCCCATCGTTCGTGCGGTATGTCGTGAACAATTCATTCTGGACGATGGCGCTTACCTTGATTTCGGCGAATGCGTTTGTGGTTTGAAGCGGAACTCGTCGTAAAACATGACATATCGTCACTCTTCACGCCAGTGGATGTGTTCCTAAGCCCATTGTAGCCTGAGGCATGTACGCAGTCCTCTGCGAAGCAGACGCCATCAAGCCGTGGTAGCTGATACACATCATTGTTTAATATAGTGGATACATTAAAATAAGCATTTGTCAATAAAAAGTTGGGGCAATGCAAATGTATATCCACTTTTTTTTAATGAAAACAGATTATATTAATGGCTAAGAGAGCCTCCCAAGTAATTATGCATCTTGCTGTTACAATACAAAGTTATAAATTCACGCAAACCCAGATTCCCGACAAAATGTACATAAAATCAAAGAGAACCTTGAAATAACAAAGGGGCCACAGTGACTCAGCGGATAGAGCGCTCGCCTTTCACCAAGGTGAACCAGGTTCGATCCACGGTGAAGCCGCTCCCGGATTTTCGCAAGTGGGCATCGCGCCGGACGATGCCACTGATCGGAGGGTTTTCTTGGGGATATCCAGTTCCCCCGTCCTTGCATTCCGGCGCTGCTCTATACTCACCTCACTTCACCCACATCGACTGTCAAGACCCCGATGTTAAGAGCGGACCAAACCTCTCCACTCCGCGAATATGAAAGTCGAAGCGAGGCCCGGGGTTCTTAGGTAAAGTTTTTATACAATTTCAAGTTGTATTCATGTGTTGTTTAGCAGGAAATAAAATTCATATTTGTAATAGTACACTCGTCAACCAGTGACAAGTAACTGTAACGTTGACCTCGTAGAGGAGGCTAACGAGAGTTCAAGCAACGTCATTAATAAACATAACATCTGACTTCGTTTATACTATGAAATAAACTGGAGTTAATTTATTTCTAATCCACTCACCAGTCATTTCAACTTAATTCGGGTTAATATATGAAGTGTATTGCGCAATTCAAGACTTTTTTTTTCTTACGATAAGGTGGGTGCTTGAGCCTCTCTCCCGCTGCACCCACCTAAAAAAATATTAGAGATCCATAGCAGTGTTCCAAGCAAACAGAGATGCAGAGATACGCTGGTGATGTCGCCGTTACTGATCCAGTTACAGCATCGAAGACACAGCAACTTTTTCCAGGGGCATATAAAGGTGTATTTTGTCAGATGGTGGGGCTGATCTTGAGTAAGAATATCGATGGTATTTGTTCAGACAGAATCCTTTGTGTAAAAGCGAAAAAGTACAATTATATGTACCACTGTTACTGATGCAGACATTCACGTCTGCGTAAATGACTGTAATATTAATAACAGCCTGAAAGTGAAACATTGTTATACTATTGTCATTTCGAAGAAGGGGGGATGCAGCCCCTTAAGACGATATACCAAATATGGTAGATGGACAATATGGGAAACTAAAGCATTTTGCCATTAGCAACGTGCAAGACACGATACAACAGCACTCCTAGCAGCATGCAGTTGTCATCTCGTAGTATTAAAACGTGTTGTTTTGCCGAATATAATACAACACTCGCTTATTCATATTACTATGCCGTATTTTAAAAAGTACTTCAAGTACAGTTGTAATTGAATCATAATACTTGGCACAGCATTAGACGTTGCAAATTACAAAGGACAAATGTTCATCAATTATAAGCAAAACAGTGGAATGCTAAATTGTATTACATTTGTCAGCTATATAACTGACTGCATTTATTCAATAAATTATTGACAATGGAGCTGTCACCAAAGTTAAATGTCTACAAAAAAATCGGGAATGAACATAACCAAAACCTTTTTTTGGACAGGAAAATCTCTACAACTTATTTGTGGTATATTAACGTAGGATTAATTATATATAACTCGACTACAGTTAGTGATATAATATCTTGGCTTATAATGTNTTGTGGTATATTAACGTAGGATTAATTATATATAACTCGACTACAGTTAGTGATATAATATCTTGGCTTATAATGTATTAAACTATATTAAACTAGAATGGAACTAAAACGTTCCCTAAACAGTTCTCATGAATGCAAAAACTATTAATATAACCAAAAATTAGTTCTATAAACAGTAATGAATTATAGGTATTTAAGATTAAACTTGTAACGAAATAAGTTGCCGAAATATTAACTTGCTACTTTTTGAAGCTATTATCATTAATNTATTTAAGATTAAACTTGTAACGAAATAAGTTGCCGAAATATTAACTTGCTACTTTTTGAAGCTATTATCATTAATTTAGCAACTAAATAAATTGTTTACATATTTCTATTTCAAACATATATGGTTTTCGTTCTTTCTTACACTTATAAATCAGTTTTGTCGTGCAGTTATGCCACAACTACAATGCCTCAAGTAAAATACAGGCAGCTATGGTTAACCGACAAGGGTCCATCTGTCAACACTGGCAGACATGCTTCAACCATAAGTAACAAACAGTTGAAACCTCAGTCACTTCTTCATAATCTGAGTAAACCAGTTATNGCAGACATGCTTCAACCATAAGTAACAAACAGTTGAAACCTCAGTCACTTCTTCATAATCTGAGTAAACCAGTTATGATATTTTGGGGGCTGTAACCAAAAATTATACACAAATGACTATTATGTAGTGTGGCAATATCTAGTGCCTGTTCATCAACAAAACATAAAGCATCTTTGTAGTACAGAGCAACTCGGGATTGGAGAAATTTTAAATTGAAATGGGCNGTTCATCAACAAAACATAAAGCATCTTTGTAGTACAGAGCAACTCGGGATTGGAGAAATTTTAAATTGAAATGGGCAAACTATCAAATTTGTAACTGTACTAAAGGCACTGTCGAGTACAGAAGGGGCAATAGTATCCCCTCCTCCTATCTCCACTCCTTTCAAAATGCTGGGTTGATAGATACTATTCATCACTTCATTTTTTAGCAAGCTTTTATAAATTATGGAAAAATGGCTCACCTCACACCTTTTAAAGTGTTTCATTTGTACATATCTATGTAAAAAGAAACAGCAACACCCAAACATACCACACATAGTGAGGCTGTGTTCTAAGGTACCATTTAGTACAATAGTTTTTTAATATGTAGTAGCATTCAATTCAGATGCTATTAAGTCACTTGTACAGAAGTGGTTGCGAATTGGTCATTTAGCATTTTAATAAGTTTCTTACCGTAGTAAAATATCAAATACGTCATTGTATTACTCAACTAATTCAGGTCACATTACATCTTAGAAAACTAAAAGTAAATGTCTATGGAGAGCACCCCAATTACATTTCGTATAACTATTATGATCATTACACTGAGGTGACAAAAGTCGTGGGATAGCAATATGCAAATATACAGATGGCAGTAGTATCGCGTACAAAATGTATAAATGGGCAGTGCATTAGTTGGGCTTTCATTTGTAGTCAAGTGATTCATGTGAACAGGTTTCTGACGTGAGTATGGCCGCACGACGGGAATTAACAGGCTTTGAACGCGGAATGATAGTTGGAGCTAGACGCATGGGACATTCCATTTCGGAAATGGTTAGGGAATGCAACATTCCGAGATCCACAGTGTCAAGAGTGTGCCGAGAATACCTAATTTCAGACATAACCTCCCACCATGGACAATGCAGTGGCCGACCGCCTGCACTTAATGACCGAGACCAACGATGTGTGCGCAGAATGGTCAGTGT